>JBCEWC010003901.1:0-28830 GCA_038996855.1 Solanum aculeatissimum | reverse complement strand
GATATTAACAAACAATGAAGAGATGAAAAACACACTAATTTGGCTATTAAAACAAAGAAATGTCAATCTTTACACAAGCCTCATTAAATCTCAAATACAAAATCATAATCATAAATCCAAATAAAATTTAGAGACACTCATTATCTTAAATTGAAAAAATAAATATACCCTTTCTGCAAAATCAAATTCAAGTACCAAAAGGATAAATTTTTATCACAATATCAAAAGGATTTTCTATAAAGACTCCACCTTTGATAAACAATAAAACAAACAACAAAAGGAATGAAAAGCACACTAATTTAGCTACTAAAACAGAGAAATATCAATATCAACAAACTCCATTAAACCCAAAATACAAAATCCTTGAGATAGTTTAATAAGAGAGGAGAAAAATTCAAATCAAAACCCATTTTTGACTAAAATTCCATATTCTATTATGTCATTGTTTCTTCATTGACATACAACAAGAGAGACGAGAGAACAGAGGAAAACATAAAAGCTAAACCAACATATGAACTAGTGTTGAAACATACAATACATAGAAAGGAAAACACAACCTGCCAACCTGGTCTTCTTCCAGAAGAAACAAATATCAATGTTAGTTGTCTACCCCTTGGAGATGGTAAGCTTAAACCATAAACACTTACGGCTTACCTTTAAATCTTTAATCACTTGACGAGTCGACGATTGTCGAGATGGGAGAGCGAACTATCAGAGAGTCGGAGCCTCGGAGTCGGAGGAGAGTGAACTGTCGCAGAGACGCAGACTCGCCGTGAACTGTCGTCTGTCGACGACTCGTGGTCGGCTGTCGCGTATAACAGCGCGGGACGACAGCAGTGAAGTCTTCGATTGAAGAAGAAGAACCCTGAAACTGAAGAGGAAATAGCGTGAGAATATAAAATTGGTCTTATCATGAAGAAGAACCCTGAACTCTGAAGGCTGAAACTGAAGAGAAAACCTGAAACTGAAGAAGAAAAACCCTGAGTCCCTGAAGGAGGAAACAATCGAGCCCAAGAACGGCGACGACGAGGCGGCCAAGAACTACTGAAAGTCTGAACTTAGTGAACTAGGTCTGAATGTGAATAATGTGATACTCTTTGAGATTTGAGTATTTTAATTTGACTGAGTGAGTGAGTGGCCAAGTGGGTGAGAATATAAATATATAATTAATATAAATATAATAAAATATTAATTTTATACTAATCAAATTTTGATTTTTCGGTTTAATCGAATTAAAATTCTTAAAAACCAAAAACCGAACCGAATTAATAGATTTTAAAATATTTAAACCGAAACCGATCCAAAAAACCGAAAAATCGAAACCAAAATTTTAAAAAAATTAGTTCGGTCGGTTTTTTCGGTTTGAACCAAATTATGCCCAGCCCTAGATAAGGTCATGTAATTTAAGTTCTTAAAATGTATAGTTGAGTTTTTTGCCCTTTAAATTACTGATTTTAGTGATACCTTATATATATTATCATTTATTGCAATATATAGCAATATTGTAATAAATTTGCGCTTATATTAAAAGTGAATTATGCATGCAATGTATTGTGTTTTTTTAATAAGAAATTAACACAATATGTATTAAAGTGTGCGATAAATATACTATTCATTAATAAAACTTGTATTATATATATTTTATAAATAGTTATCTATAATATGTATTAAAACTGTATTTCAAATGTATTATAAGTGTTCAACGAAAAAAATTATTATTGCTATAAATGGTAAGTATTTGCTTAACATAATATATCTACGTAAATTTTCCAATTTCTTCTAATATTGTGGTTACAATTTTCTCAAATAGGAAAAAGGCCTTCTCAAACATGATTTTCTTTTTTCTTTTTTTTTTAAAAAAAAGGAAGAGTGGTCAATAAGGTATAAGATAAATAGTGATTTTTCATAGAGGCATTTCTTTTTCAAAGGAGCTAATAATCTCCGAAAATTATGAAAAGTAGTATATAAGTGGCAATTGTGGAAACTGCAAATGGGATAATTCTCCCTAGTGGAGGTTTCTTTTCCTTCTTTTTCTTGAGGGAGCTGAAAAGTTGTATACATTTGTCAAAAAAAGTGTATCCCAGTTATACAAACTGCAAATCAAATAGGAACAATAGTCCTACTCCATGATGAAACAGTTGGCCATTAGCTCATGGGAGAAAAAGGTCCCACTACAAAGAACAGACCAAATGAACAAAAAGGAGAAACAAAAGAAGGTTCAAAGCTTTTTTACACAGATTGTAACACCAGCAAAAGCTATTGCAATTGCAGTTTCATGGTAGTAAATACTACCTATTTTGCATGTCCTCTTCAGTTTTCCACACTACATCCTCTAGACTAATTGAAAGATTCTTGTAAAACTGCATCAAGAATGTACAACAAAATGATTAAGCATGAGAATGAATATTCAGGATTAATTATCAGCTCCAACTAATAGGATCTAAAAATCAAAGTGGTAGTAATGCATTTCCGGTATACAAAACAAAGTAAGAACCTATGCCTTTTGGAGATTATAAAGTAGAAAGTAAGTACACAAATTATGAAGACACAAGCATGATCTTTATTTAGCTAAACATACATTAGTTCTTCCATCCCCTACCCACTTTCCCATGGTTCTCGACTTCTCTCTCTTTTTTGTACTCTTCTTTTATCTGTGGAGTCGTCCCAGACTCATGGTAAGTTGTCTCTCGAATGCAAGGCAAACAGGTTTTAATTCCTATTGCAGCCACACAGAAGTCATGTTGTCCATTATGACAGAGAGGTCACAAACTGATATCAGGAAACTAATGCTGAGGAAGACTACAAAATCACCGTTCCAAAGCTCTAAAGTGGACCCTGTAACTAATATCAAACCATCCATGTTTTGAGGACAAAGAATAAAGCGGCTTTGGCTTCTCTCCCTAATCATAAAAACATGCATACAACCTCTTAATTCTTTGTTGCTGTCTTCTGTCAAACAGTAACTTCAGAATTATACTTGCTCATTCACGAGCAATTAGCTTGTGGACTCTGCAAGCTTTGGCCTATCAAAACCTATTACTAGTGATCTACACATTTCAGCAGTCATTTAGATAACTTTTTCGACAGTTAGCTGAATATGGTACCTTGTGGAATTCCAAAGTATCTCCTTTTGCCTTCCGCACTTCAACCATATGAAGAGAAGGGGCAACTTGAAATACCTAAATTCAAGATCAAACAGTGTTCAGGATATGATGAAAGAGATTCAATTCCGAAGTACTGATGGCAATCCTCGACACAGAACGTAAAAGGTAATAGTAAAATCAGATAAAAATAGATGACCAAGTGTGCACATCGAACATACCTCAGTGGCAACATTAAGGTTCCCTTTTCTTCCAGCTTTAACATTTTCAAGTCTCATCTGAAGTAAAAGAACAGAATGCCAATTAATTTACTTTATTAGGAATCTACATGTCAATTGATGCATCTTGAAATTCATCACCACCTTGTAGTTCTTTTTGTGAACATCAAAACCAAGGGGCTTTGCAGCTTCTTCAATCTTACTGATTATTTCATTGGCCGGGCATTTAGATGTGAACCTTGTTTCTCTCTTAAATCCCTGCAAATGATGAAATCAAAACATCTGTCAATGGAGTAAGATTATAGTAATACACACATCATCAATATTTCCAACAAGGTGAAATACCAATTTAGTTACCATTATTGTCCTCTACTGAAAAATGCAATATTTCTGCAGCGTTTTGAAGCATCTAGCGCTTATTTAACAGCTAAACTTGGTGAATTCAGAAGGTTGGCTCAACTCAAGGCATTCGGGCTCATGTCTACCAGAAGTCATCTATTATTTTATGTAAATGCAAAGATGCTAGTTTTCCTACACATAATAGATTCTTTACTTCTTTCCCATTGTTAAGTTTTGGGGTGTGATATTAGAGTAGGCTGTAGAGGGTTCGGGAATGAACAAACATTTATCCAATGCTTACCAAGTGAGCATAAGTTTTTTGATATTCACACGAACTTCATTAAAGCACGTCCTACTGAGAAAATATAATTATACATGACATAATTCAAGGAACATACACCATGCAAAAATCAAACAGAAGTTCCAAAACATGCAACAAAAGTAACAGATAAAAATGGAAATTCCTAGTCGGTAACCTGTTCATCAAAGAGATTCCCAAGGTTGAGTCCTTTTGACATTGAAATCAACTCGAATGCATTCATGGGAGTTGGCTGCTCTTCCTTTTTCTCTGTTACATGATGTTCCTGTTGTTGTGACAAGGAAACAGAAAACCATATCAACATGATTTAATACAACAATCAATTCTTTCCTATGAATTCAATGCAAAACTTGTTCAATATCCAGTGTGCTCACTTCAGAATCCTTGAAGACAGCTTCAACATCATCTAGGTTAGCATCTCCTTTCTCATTAAAAACGGGAGATTTATAATCTTTCTTGAACCACTCATCCTCCAGAATTTCAGGGATGGTGATACGCTGCATAGAAAACACATGCAATAATTAAAAAACTAAAAGATGTCTATTTAGTTGCAAGCTAAAATCCCAAAATTGTATTCAGCAATCCAGTATGCTTACTGTCATAGGGTTTGGATCTAAGATGCGAGTAATTAACTTCATAGCACCAAAAGACATCCAAGGTGGACACGTAAATTCAGCAGCAGAGATCTGCATAGACCGTGATAGACATCATGAAACTAAAAGCAAAAATAAAAGCAGATTGATTCCATAATGAATTTGGAAGAATGCTCACTTTTTTATACAAGTTGATTAGGTTAGAGTCATCAAAAGGCAAGTAACCTGCAAGCAATACAAAGAGTATGACTCCGCATGACCACAGATCTGCCGTTGTACCGTCATATCCATGATCATTGAGTACCTAAAAGAAATGAATCTCATTTTTTAGGACGAGAAAGAAATAAGAGAAAAAAGGTGCACATGACAGGGAGACCTTATTTTTTCTTTGTGAGACGTGAACAAAAAGAAAAAATTGCAGAAACCAATTCCATAATACCTCAGGAGCAACATAGTTGGGAGTTCCACATGTGGTGTGGAGTAAGCCATCATCCTGGAAAATTGTGCTGAAGTAAGAATTATATCTGATTCCAAAAAGAAGATTAACTATCACCTAAGTGAAAGAAATATATTGTAGCACTACTGCTGCTTGAAACTAGCATGAGTTCTCTAGCTAAAACAGAAAAAGGAAATCAATTGTCAAATGATTTTCAGAGCAGTTTAAAGCAAATAACTAATCAGCAGTCAATCACAAATTAATGACATTGTTCCAAGCCCCACTCATCTTTGCTTCCACAAAGTTTACCAAATTTCAGTTGATCTGCATATTCTAATAATAAGATTCAATCAATTCCAAATGATGTTTAGACTAGTTAACAGAAGGAATAAGCACAAACGAAGCTCAGTGGCTTGTTTCTATAGTGACAATTACTCTATTTGTGTTTCCTCTCACTAGTTTGTCTCTGTTATGGGGCTTTCCATGGAGATCTGTGGTGCCTCGAATATAGGGCTTCCCATGGAGATCTGTGGCTTCAGCTAGGAGGGGGAAGGAGTTATCACTACCACATTTTTCAAACAAGAAAATGCACTCAAGGCAATCAAAAGGACGTTAAGACTTTAGACATTGATACACAATCTACTAGTAGGTTACACAGAGAAGATTCACTGCATTAATTTTGACAGCCACAAAGTAAAAAGTCGTATCAAAGACTGGAGACATACATTAAGAGTTTGAGAATGTATAATCAGAAATTACCCTAACTTGCTGGGACAGAGCACTCAATCCAAAATCAGAAACCTTGAGGTTTACAGAGGCATCCAAAAGTAAATTTTCAGGCTGCATAATGAAAGCATGCCAAAACAAAGGTGAATACGAAGCCAGGAGCTTTAAGGCAAAATAGAACAGAAAGTAACAACTTAAAGGCTGTAAAAGTAGCACTGCTCTACCTTTAAATCTCTATGGTAGACTCCCCTGCTATGACAATAATCAACAGCATTAATAAGCTGCTGGAAATATTTCCTTGCTTCTTTTTCATGCATCCGTCCATGATTTACCTGTATGACAATAAACCAATAACATCTTAACGACATGCTAAGTTGTCCGAAAACAAGTTACTGCCAAATAGGTTCGAATAGCTTCGGAAAGACACATGAAACCTAAGTTTGCAATCAGTGAGATACAAGTTCGTCCTCTTTGGTCAAATTCTTTAGCTCCAAAGGTAGGGAAACTGAATAAATTAGAAGAAAGGAAGAAGTGTTCTTACAATTTTGTCAAAGAGCTCTCCACCTGTAACAAATTCCAGAACAATGAATATCTTTGTCTTGCTAGCCAACACCTGCGGAAAGACAAGAAGAACATGGATTCAAAATTGTAGCATATGGACCCTGGCCATCACCATAATCAACAGTCACATCTTATCTATAGTAGGTTACTGCAAATATAAGTTAAAACTCCAACATACAAAATATTCAAAACATAAGTTGTTCGTCAACAGATTTAATGTACTAGGCAAGCATTTATGTATGAAATCCCAAAAGGTCTTTTAGCAAAATTTTGAACATTTAGAGGGAGGGAGAAGTGCATTTAGTTTCCCCAAGTTGGGTATTGGCAATTCCAGAAATTTTAACTTAAGCTTTTCTAGTTCTCTGATTTTTCAAGATTTTGATGGTGTATCTCATACAGAGTTTAACTCTTGAAAATTTGGAAAGTACCATGAGTAGATCAAGAAGATTAACTAACTACTCCAGTATACTAGCCAATTCCACTGCAGTTTATGGATACCAGCAAAATATCTGCATGTCAATATAGGGTTATGTTAAAAGGCCAGCATCTGTCTCAACTCTCGCCAACTTTAGTAGGTTAAATGCTGATGTACCACCGGAATTTTTATTATAAGACTAGATCTATAAAATAAATAATTGACCAAATAATAAGCAGAACAAACTATTAGTAATATGTAAGGCAAGGAACCAACAATATACAACAAAAGTTTAAAAAAGATAGGTACTAAAATCTAGCATAAGCATTAATGTCTATTCAACAAGATAGGCATAGATAAGCACAGCTGCAGAACACATTCAATCTTTGCTCCAAAAACCTTGAATGAAGTTGAATCTGCTCAATTTGGAAAGGATACATGAAAAAGTGAACGAGACCATATTGATTCTAGCTATTGGTACTAACAATAAATTAGTTTGTTCTGTACAATAGACTTTGTCTTCTCCTAAAGTAAACTAGCTTTTATTTATCGCTAGGCAACTCTGATCAAATTATCCCTTTGGTAGTGTGAATTAAAGACATCTTTCTGAAAGATTGTTGAGGTGAAGCTTTAAAGGGAGATTTTCAATGCATCATTTCTAGAATGGAGATACCTAGGCACCAAATGATGCATAACCAAATGCAAATCAATGGGTTGCTTACTACTACACTACTACAGGATGGTGGGGTACGTGTTTTAGCACTGTACAATCAGTATACACATCCCTATGATCACAAAGGCATAGAGAAAAACCACAATCACCAGCACTTACATAGTCACACACAACACACAAGTTCATACACATTGACATAGAGAGAAGACAAACCTCGTATAACTGAACGACATGTGGATGTCTGATTAACTTCATTGTAGCTATCTCCCGCTTTATCTATCAATTTATGAAGAAGAGTTATAAGAAGTAATCATCCCACAAAACAAAAACAACATTCAAGAAACTTAAAACTGTATAAGAACTAGAAATGCATAAGTCAAAAACTATGTAAGATGTCGAAGAGACATTATTCATACAGCTTCTGTAACTATGTTACCAAAATAATTGGCAAGTGGATAACACCAGACAACAGAAAAGATATAAACGTTCCAGAAAACATAGGAATGGCTATTTTGAAGATTGACCTGCTCAGCCATTTTGTGCTTAAGGACCTTATCCTTATCAAGAATCTTGATCGCTACAGCTTCACCTGTCTCTGAATTCCTTGCAAACTTAACTTTAGCAAATGTTCCCTCACCAATTGTCCTTCCCATTTCATATTTACCAACTCTGCGCTTGACTTTTGTCTGATTCATTACTAATATTCTTGCACAATCCTTCTAAAATTGCAGTCACGATCCTTCTTAAAGAACCTTTTACTGCACAATGATTAGAACATCAGTAAGACATATGAGTTCCTAACATAAAAGACTAATCTTTACGTTCATTCTGTGCACTCATAGAGTTCCAAGACCAATTACAAAAATAACATCAAATTGATGTTCCAACACAACTTGACTAACTGCACCATAAAAAGATACCCCAACTTGCAGCTTGCCAGTAGAATAAGTGATGGATTTTATTCCTATAGGAACTTTTCATCATTATCACTTTTTCCAACAGCAACATACCCACTATAATCCCACAAGTTGGGATCCGGAGAAGGTAGTGTGTACCAAGACCTTACCCCTACCTTAGGAGATAGAGAGGTTGTTTCCGATAGACCCTTTGACCCAAGTAAAAGCAGTTTGGAAAAAAGAAAACAGCGGGAGAGAAGAAGTCAAGATAAAATGCTAAAGAAAGCATACTTAAAAACAAAATAATAAGATAATCAAAGTGCAAGAAACAGTAAATAGTAACAGAAATGGAATAACAGAAAAACACAAGTTTATTTATTTTTGCTATTGTTTAAGGAGAAGGGGGGAGAATCAAGGCACAACATAATTTAATTGAAGAAGTCAATTATAATAGTCTTACACATGAAGGAAATGATTAAAGAAGGTAAGACTGAATTAAAAACAAAAAAATGTTGAATCAATCAATGAACAAAAGACATTTGTCTTGGTGTATGTTAGTGAGAGAGAAAGATCCACTACCTAAACCTTATTACAGTTAATCAGCAACAGATCCCAGCGAAATGCAGCTAGTTAAACTATAACTTACTTCAGAAACTGTATTCCAGAAACAAGACAAACTTCAAACCTAGCATGTTCCTATGAAACCTCAAAAAGAAAGAAAGATCTCAAATTAATACGATTCAGAATCCCAAATTCACTGTTTCAAGAAAGCCCCAAAAGGTGAATTCCCCACGTATATCAAACCAACAGGCATATTCGAATATACCCAATAAATTCCAAAATCAAGAAAAGGAAAGAAACATACATACTTTGAGCTGAAATTTGAAATGGGGTGTTGGCCTAGATAAAGATAAAGATGAGGAAAGTTGCAGCCTTTGTTGGGGGTCAAAAAGATGCTTATAAAATCCTCAAAAATTTGGACAAAAAAAAATGGTAAGTGGGGAAGGCAACATCCAAATCATGAAATTCCAATGTTGCTGTAATAATTGTAAACATTCACCCAACAACAAAGACAACAAAATGAAATAGTTTTTCTTTTTACCTCTTCCAATGGAGTCTCAAGATGCTTTTTTTATACCACAACCACACAACTATACGGAAATTGTTGTAGCAATTGAGTAGTACAATTTTGGATTTTTGGACAAAAGAACAAAGAGTACCCCTTTTAGGAATAATGTGGAATATTGGATGACCACTTATAAATAAATAAAAAAAATTGAAAAGGGTCTAAAATATTACTTACTGAATTATAAAATTTGATATAAGTGGAGAATATTTCTTTTTAAGAAATTTAAAAGTATATACTAACATTAAAAATAAACTTATAAAGGATAAAAGTTTTTTTTTTCTCACGTATGGTCATTCATGTTTTAAAAATTGCAAAAGAAATTTATTTATATTTTTTAGGATAAGAGTATCACTCAATTTTATTCTTATTTTCCTAAAAAATAAACAATCTTTTTTTCTCTTCTATGTCATTATATTAAAAACTCATTTTCTTTTAACAACAAACCTATTTAACTCATCAAATTCATATTTTATATACCATAAAATATTTAACGTAAATTAAATGAAAAATTATCTAGGGATTATGCAGAAGAATTGACAGGATATCTAATTTTCTACGAATTGTTTTACCAATAAAATTTGATGGAAATATCTTTCTAGGTAATTATTACCTAGGGATTTTAATTCACAAATAGATTACATGCACATTTTTATGCAAGATATTTTTCATAAAAGAATTAGTGAAAGATGGAATTTTTCAGAGTTAATTGCACAAAAAGAATTAAGTTATGGTTAAACATCAACATATATTCTTACCTCATTCTAAATTCACGAAAAGCAACGATATTCGATTGGGTTGTTGATTTTTACCTCAATAATATACACATTACATGATATTGGGCCAAATAAAGCAAGTTGTGAAGTAAAAGTTGGAAAAAATTATCGTAAAATTACTTTTCATAAATTCTTTGAAATTTGGATTTAATATTTTAAATTTTTTCTTCCAATTATAAATCGTTAGATGGTCTATTATCTACTAAATCAAAGATGTGGGAATCTAATTTTCAAAGCACTAAATCATTTATTCATATGACTTCAAAATATAGATATATTCATATCTTCACGAGACTGCACAAACAGACACTTGAAGTGAGCCTAAGATTGATGAAGGCTTATAATTATATTTTTTTGTTGAAGAATAAAAAATAAATAAAAACTTTAGACTTGAAATCATTTTCATTTTCATTTACTTTTTACTTTTATAAAGTGCACTAAAGAATGTGAAAAAATGTGCAGACTATTAAAGTTGGTTGATGAAACATACAGACAGTAAAAACTTAGAGGGTGTTTGGCTTAGCTTATCAGTTTTTAAGCTATTTTTAGCTTATAAAAGTGTTTGATTATTTTTAAAATAACTTAAAAAAAACTAAAAATTGCTTAAAATAAGTTAAAAGTTAAAAGTTGGAATCCCTCAACTTTTTATTTTCAGCTTATAAGCTCTTATTGTTTGACCAAAATAATTATCTTTTTGCCCTAAATATTTTTTCATAACACCAAAAATGCCCTTAAGTAAATAACCCTAAATATTTTTTCATAATACCAGAAATGCCCTAAATATTGTTTGAAGGGTATTTTAGACATTTTTAATTAAAAAAATGCTTAACAACACTTATGTGTCAAACACATCAATAATTTTTTTCACCTACAACACTTTTATCCAAACACATAACTGCTTATTTTTCAAATAAATTTCAGCACTTTAAAAAGTATTTTGAAAGCACTTTTTAAAAATTATTTTTTTTCAGCTAAGCCAACACAGACTCTTAAACAATTACATAAGTAAAAAATGAAAAGAAAAAAATGTCACTCTAAAAAAGACTGAAATAACTAGGGGTAAATTGAATTACACAGCTAAAAATAATTGTGGTAGATGGAACAATTCTCCACATTCATCTGATTTAATTAATGTAGTAAAAAGTAGTCATTTAATGAAAAAAAATCTTCAAGAATAAAAAATCACTCAATTCTTCTTTAAAAATATATTTTAAAAAAAATTAGCTTTTGAGTTAAAGACATTTTCTAAGAAAAAATATCACTCAATTTTATTTTATTTTAAATTAACTTTGTAGTTAAGATATTTTTATTTTTAGTATATTATGATTATTTTTCCTTAATTCAGCCTTCTACAAAAGCTAGAGCACCCACATTACATTTTTCCCTTTTCTTCTCCACATTACATTCCTTTACCAAATATATTGTTATTCATATAGTTAAACATTACATTCCTTTAAAATGCGCGAGCTAACATTCATTTTTATTTATTCAGTACTTCAACATCATATAATTTAATTTTTCTGTTTTATCTTTAACATTAGTTACTTATTTCAAATTATTTTTCAAATTTATTAAAACTATACATTTATATGAGCATATCATAATAAAATATATATGTTTATTATTTTTGCAAAAGTCTTATCGAAAAGATCACAATCTTTTGAAAAATGAACAACGTTTTGAAAAGGTCATAACTTTCTTTGAAAAAGTCATGATTCTTTAGAAAAGTTACAATTCTTCAGAAAAATCACATCCCTTCATTTTTCATTCACACCTTTTAAACCCAACATATATTTTATTTATTATTTTTTAAAAAGTGTGTAAAATTCATCATAAATAAATAAAAAGGGAAAAGGCATAAATTCCTTCCGAAATTGTCCCTAAAAGTCAATTACACACTTTAACTATAGAATCGAGCTATTACACACCTATACTACGCTAAAGTGAATTTTTTTGCTCCTTCCTACACCAAACCCGAGGCGCGTTTCACTCCATCTCTGTTAGCGCGTCCTACCACTAATATAATTGATTTTAAATTTTTTTTAAAATTAAAATTATCCTATATAAGTCTTAAAAAATAGAATCAACCACCCGACCCAATTTTTCAACCAAAAACCTTAAGAACCCTAATTCTTCAATAAAAAATTGGAGATCCAAGCCCCAAATTGAAGGAGAATCAAAGGTAACTTCTTATTTAATTTCCCTCTCTCTTTTTCTTAATCCTCCCTTTTCCATTTTGATTTCTTTCTCTCTTTTTCGTAAAAAAAATTAATTTTTTTTTCAGACTGTGAGTTGTCGTTTTCTACATCTTCAATGGGAATGTGATGACAACCCACACCCCTCTACCCGCCGACCTCACCATCGTCGAACGTACTCCCGCCGGCGAAACCCCAAAATCCTTCACTTTTCCTTTCTCTCCTCATCCGGTATCACTGAGAAACATCACCAGCGACCAAGCAACCCCAGTTCGTCGGAATCTACCAAAACAGTCCCACCCAAAAGCCACCATCACAGAACAATCACCCTGCATCTCCAGAAAATAGGCAGTCCACCGATGACCCTATTTTTTCGTCGAAAAACTCCTCTTTCCAGCACCATCCAAACCCACCTGGAAATAGCAGTGGAGCGGAGAATTTTTGGCATGCTTTCTTATTCTCATAGCTGAAACTCTCTGGAAAAAGAAGAAGTCTATTTTAGGTTTGTTTGTTCTTAGGAGTAGTTGAAAGGATTTGGGTGAAACGGAATGGATAATGGAAATGGGTGAAAATAAAACGGGTTGAATTCATTTAATACGTGGCATCCTAATGGGGTGAGTGTGTTACTCTCTACATAATATCTAGGGTTTGGTGTAGGAAGGATCAAATAAATTCACTTTGGCATAATATAGGTGTGTAATAGATCGCTTCTATAGTTAAAATGTGTAACTGATTTTTAGGAACAACTTCAGGAGAAAATTTATACTCTTCCCCTAAATAAAAATGAACGTAAGAAGTAATTAAATATTATCATGAGAGTCCTTGTGCATACACTCTATTTCTGTCATATCTCAAATATAAACTTTAACATTTGAATACGTTGAGTAAAGTCAATTATTTTTTATCCTTATAAATAAAAGCTGGTGGATTAACTTTTATAATTTAAAGACATTGTTCTGAATTCATCAAAGTGAAATTTAATATTCCATCATTCTATTTCTTAAACTTGTCAGTTATTTATCATTTAGAAACTTAGGCATAAAATATATAACCGTCAAAAAGATTAAATAAACTATTTATTATCTGACTGATAGGTGGAAAACATTTGCTTACATCTCAGATAGTGGTAAGATTTACGTATATTCTATCCTTCCCAAACTTTATTTGTGAGATTTCATTGGATATGTTATTATTGTTGTTTATCCTTTGTGTTGTTATATGAAAGTATAATAAATATAGATATGCAAATAATACATGTGCTGTTTGCAATAAATATATAAAAAATAAATTAATCATAAATAAAATCAGAAGAAATATCAATAATATGGGTACAATATTATTGTTTCGATGGTTCTTCTCTTTTTTAAGATTTATCCACAATTTGAGAACATATATAGTGATGTATTTTTTGACTTAGGATGATATAGACCTTAGCTTCTTGCGATTTATCTGTTCTTTATGAATTTTTCATGAATTTATAAAATATTTGAAACGCAAAAAATATAATACTCAAAATTTAGAATAAAATAACATGTAAAATTCTAATTAAGATTAACCACATTTTATAAAACTCTGCAATGTCTATAATATGATTCGGTATACTCGTGGCATGTCGCATGCATTCATATAATTATTTTTTAGGTGGCAAATCTAATCGTTACAATATTATTCATGGATATGATTTTGGTAGGCCAAAAATAAAAAAAATAAAAAATAAAAAAGTTTGAAAATAATGATCTTGGGAAGGGGAATCTAGTCCATGTGTTACATGTGGTCAGTGGGTCCAAGAGTCTTGTTTGTTGGTGTTATATAAAATAGAATAAAAAGGTTAATGTGTTATTTAATAAAATTATATAAAAAGTATTATAAATTTTAATAATTAACAATATTTGGTTAACTTTTGAAAGTCTATATAGAGGGGAGCAAAGAGAATAAGATATATTATTTTTAATATATAAAAAGACATATTCAAAAGATATATAAAAAATTTAATTGATTCTGGAATCAGTGTCGTATAAATAGGAATAGATGAGTAACATATATTATTTGAAAAAGATATAAAAGTAATATAGATCACAATAATTAAAAAATCTAGAATTTTATTGGTGCCACATTGGGACAAGAAAAACAACATATATTATTTGAAAATTACATTTAAAAACTATAAATCATAATAATTACTAACTTAATATATCTAAAAATCATATTAAAATTTAAGTGACTCAACAACTTAAAATATCTAAAAGAAAATATTAAAATTTAATTAACTCTCTAAATTCTATCTATGTCATTTAAATTAAAATAAAGAAATAACATATATTGAACCCGTGCTAACATGGACACCTGTGTCTAGTATGTATATATTTCGAATTTCAAAAATCAAATAGATTTAGTTTGATTATATTATTTAAATATTTTAATTATAAATTTATTATAATTTATAATACTTTAAATAATTTTTAAATATATAAATTTTATTTCTAAAAATATAAAAATTTTATGTTTGAATTTAAGATCAGACTAAACAGATCTAATTTTTGGAAAATTGCCACAATTCAGATAGAAAAAGTAGGTGACAATAATTTCTTTTATTTTTGAAAAACCTTCATTCCCTTGTCCTCATTATGTAAGAATCGTGTCTTTGTACTTATCGTTTTACATTTCTTTATCATTTTCTTTCACTTCTAAGTTCTATGCTTTACTTATAATTTAATACAATTACTTTCATGTATTTTAAATTATAAACGTTTAGAAAATTGTAATAATTCGTTAGATTATTTTAAAAATAAATTCTCTCTTTTATAAAATATTTTTTTTATAAATTTAAATTAAAAATTTTGAACTATTCAATAATTATGATTATTTAGTTGACGGATTATTTTAAATAATTAATTTAATTGATAATTTAGTTGATATCCTATACTATTTATTTCATATTTATTAAAAATAGATTAATAGAATTTATCACTTTTAATACTAATTTCATATTTTTGTAAAGAAGAAATTAAAATAACAAAATAGAAAGAAAATAAAAAAAAATAAGAAAAAAATAATAAAAAATATATATATGGAAAAGGGCTCATTCAGCAGCAGCCAATCACAATAGTTAGAAACCAAGGGGAAAAAAAAAGACGACGAACAAGAATGCAGTAACGAAAAAAGATGAGGGAAAGAAAAAGAAAGGGAAAAAGGGAGAGAAAAATTATGATTTTCATTATGATTTTCATCTTCAAGTGTCAAGGTAATTATTCTCGTTCTTTCTAGTAAGTTTTTATAATACTATAAATAGATTTTAGGGTAGAAATGTGTACAGTTTATGAAAATATAGCCTAGGGTTCTTAGAATAGAATCTTAATTTGGGGGTCAAATAACGATCCGTTTTAGCTGAAATTTGACATATAAATTTATTTTATTATGGGTAAACATATTTTGAAAGGAAATTTCATATTTGAATTCGTGGGCACGGGGTAATTTTTTTGGATTGATTTTTGAACCAAAAATAAATATAACAATATGGGTGTCATCAGATTCGTATTCTTATGTAGATTATGTAATTGAACAGATTTCGATCATCCGAAAGCGTTACGAAAAACTCAAATTTGGAAGTGATTGTTCGATAAATTGAGACAAGTAAACTTTCAAAACTTCGTAATTCTCGTAGAATTCTCAAATTTTCCTTTCTTCTATGTGTGATGCATGAAATATTTATAAATATTATTTAGGTGATTAAATATAAATGTGAGTTGGTGTGGTGTTGTAATACTTGAATTGAAAATGTGGTTAAGTGATGAGAATTTTATATTGAGATATATTGTTGTGGTTGGTGATTATGAGTGGATTTATTTGTGGACTTCATCTTATGTTCATTCATTCTATGTCACACATACTTGCATTAGTGCTGGTGATAGATATGAGTGAGATAGTAAAAATTGGGACTGAGATCTTTATCGGTCGAGATGTGATGCCGAGGTCATTGCCAGCGAGATTGTGATGCCGAGGTCATTGCCGACAATATTGTGATACTGTGATGCCGAGGTCATTGCCGGTGATATTGTGATACTGTGATGCCGAGGTCATTAATGATGATATTGTGATACTGAGGTCGAGGTCATTGTCGGCGATTATTGCATAAGCATTGCATCTCATCCTTGCATATTCTTGTATGACATGATATTATTTTTGTTATTGATTGTGTTATCCCTTGTGAGTATGGCTTGTGATTTTAAATTGTGGTATTGTGAACACCATCTTTATTATGTATTATGTGTTGTTGGACTGGGCTAAAATTTCTGTGTAGGTTATAGTTGCGGCGGTCGGTTGGGGTGAAAGGAGTTTTGTATTCTATTGGACTTGCTTTGTTTTGTTAGTAGACTTGCTGGGTACCGTGTGGTTGGTACTCACCTCTTTCTTCTACATTTTTGTAAGTTATACGCTCGGATCTTTGTGATACTCTCTCTTCTCTTCTTATCTGAAGCTTTCTGTGGAGATTAGTGGGGTATTTATCTGTCATTTCAGCGAGCCTCATCCTCCTATTTATGATCTTGTTCTACTTTAGAGACAACATCATTTGAGACTTGTATTTTTCTTTCAAATCTATTGTAACACACTAGAGGCTTGTGCACGTGACAACCAGGTTTTGGGATTTTTTAATTAAGTTGACTTATTATTCACAGTTAAACTCTTATATTTACTATCCTTCCGCACTTTATCATTATAATTGGGTTTTAGGCTTACTTGTCTTGGTGGGATGAGACGAGTGCCATCACATCCATTTTTGGGTCGTGACAGATTGTATCAGAGTCTCAGGTTCATAGGTCTCACGTGTATACAAACCGAGTCTAGTAGAGTCTCGAGGATCGGTATAGAGACGTCTATACTTATCTTCGAGAGGCTATGAAGACTATTAGGAAACTTCATTTTGTTTATTCTTTCTCCATCGTGCATTCTTGATGCAGTGTGATTCTTATCACTTTATTTCATTCACTCTCACTTATAGAGATGATTCGTGCTTGGTTCTTTATGTGAGTAGTTAGTAGTTCTATATGGCTTGAATATTAGATCTGGTACTAAAGTGTAAGTTATATAGTTATAAAAGGATGCGTTGTTAGATTTAAAATGTTCAATGATTAGAAGAGGTTGAGTAAGGTGATGACTTGACGATGCACTTTGAGGATATTTGAGTGATGAGGTTAGGCAAAGATTTGAGGAATTTCATGAATGTATTATCCTTTTTGGATTAGTACCCAACAACACAAACAATATTGATGTGGTATATATGATGTCAAAAGTGGTTCGACAACTAAAGGTGGAATAATGCTAAAAGGGTAGCTAGATAATGAATTTTGTAAATCTCCAAACTACTATTACTAAAGTTGTCATAATATGTGTGAGTTGCTTAGGGAATGATAAGAATGATATTGTACCAATTGAGATCAAAATCTCTCTATAATTTCATAGATTGAGTGGATATACTAAGGAGGGGCCATGATATGACTATCACAATGACACCATGTTACCGATGCTTACTTGGTTAGAGTTATGGAGTGTGTTACTTTTGTTAGCGATTGGATTTATGAAAAAGTGTGTATTACTTAGGCTAGAGTCATTATGGTATAATGAGTTATAGTGGTGGATCTAATGAACTTTCACGATATAGTACTAGTGGTATATGAGAACGGATATGTCGAAGTGCGAATACTAACTACTTAAGGGGTTATTAGTGTATCATATGTTCATTTAATAAGATTTAATATTGCATTCGTATTTGAGAAATCAACCAATTTGTTACTCTAGATGTTTGGGTTAAACATTATTTATAAGAAAGATTTTAGTGGTGGATCTTTGGTACAATTAATGCATTTAGGTTGTGAGGTGTATTAGGGGGATTCTGAATAAGGACTATTGATACATAATAAGATCCAAGAGAGTGGTTCAATATCAAAATGATAAGTGAATAACATCGAAATGATAAGTTTATGAGTAAGGAAAGTCCCAGTGAGTATACTTATGCAAAGCCAATTAAGAATTTTAATAAGAATATGTATAAAAAAAATCTAGTTAGTCCTTTAAATCTGACCGATAAAATAGGTTTAGATGTCATATCAATGATGAGGTTAACCTTGAGATGATGGCAATGGATATAGAACATAATGGTAATAAGAGTCCGTGATGAAAAGAGATCAAGATGCAATCATACGAATAAAGATTTTTGATTAAATGAATTCAGTATGGTAAACACAATTTGTAGGTATCAAAAATTACGTTTGCTACTATTTAATGAGTAACGTGATTATAAGAAAAGATGTAGAATGTGTTGAGATACTGGTTCAATAGAATTGAAAGGAGCTAGAGTCATAAAGGAATAAATTAGTGAGATGTAAGAACATTCACTCTGATGGTAAAGGTAAAAAAATATATTTTACGAGAGAGTGGAGAATTGGATTTAAAGCCATGTGATTTCATTTATCTTGCTTTGGCTATGGTGATATCATTACGTATCATTGATCTAGGTTAGAAAACTATTGGGTAATATTTGAAAAAGAAAAATCTATATACGTTCGTCTTGAATATGGTGATAAGCTCTTTTGTGATTTTGAGGATGGTAATTAGTACATTGAAAATTTTTATAAGGGATATGGTAAGGTTGATAAAGAGGTAATCAGTAAAAAGTTAAGATACATGAATTAAAGATCTCAAGTTATGAGATAATACCAATAGATAAAGGAATTGGAGTACAAGTTAAAATAAAGATTCAAGTTTTCATTGTTAGTCTATATTTTGTAGTATATTTGTCAAGATATGAATTGGTAAGATAAGAAATAATGGGTAGCAATGAGTATTCAACATTTGGAAGAACTTGCATGTTGTTTGGGTCATAAATTTAGTTATTTTTTATTGTTGAAGGACATAAAGAAGTATTCCACTTAAAGTTTCAACTTAGAGCATGAGATAAAATGTGATGTGTTGTTGGTCAGAGAATTAAGTTGATAAGTGAGTTAGAGAAGGAATAAGAAGTTGATATATTGAAGAGTTCAGAGTATCTAAAATTTGTGTCATAAGAAGAATCTAAGAAAGGTGAAGGAATAAGACTTCCCATATAGACCCTTGGTTCAGAATTAAAGGTTTTACTAGTTTTCGGCTTTGAGCTCAGATATGACCATGAAAGGTGTACTTGTTCAACACAGATTTACTAGGATTTTATTAGTGACTTTTATGACAATTGAGTTTTTGATTAGAGTGACAAATAATGATGTTTGAAATATGCAACATTTTTATATTGGTCTAGATTGTTCAATTATGAGAGATGACTTATGGGGGCAATGCGATATAGACCTATAGCTTTACATGATTATTGAGAATTTTGAGGGGGTTGAAATTACTCTATTAATGGGACTACATAAATTATTGTGATGTGTTACATAGCTACTTCATGATGACTAGAAGTTATGTGCTTATGATATACAAAATTATTAAGGTGATTGAATCTCTCTAAGTTTTGGTATGAGGTATATGATGATTTGAATGGTAGTTGCATTTTGGTATGTGGAAAATTGCATGAAAGTGACTTTAGGTATAACTAAATAACTTTACCTCGATGAGAAAAGTATTATCAAATTTGAAATCCATGTTATCAGCTTTGGGTATGACACATATCTATAAAAAATGCTTGAATGAAAAAGAGAGGAAGCCATAATTGAAATACTTGAAGGTGATAATGTGTTGCCAAGAAAACTTTGTTATTAGTAACAATTTGAGAGAATGGTAAATGACCAGTATGACTATGATGTTCTGTTAGTATTAAGCGCGTTGTCTTTGATGCAGTACTATGAGAAGTATATGCAATTGGATAAATTAAGTATGTGTACGATTGTATTGGGGGACCAGACAAGGTAATTGTGATAAGATAAAAAAAAATTCAAAAAAAGGATAGGTTAGATGAATAAAAATGTTTGATAGGGGCACTATGAAAAGAGTATTTTGTATCATTCAACCTTGATTCTGTGCGTTTTTATGTGACTACCTACTTCATTATGGGCATGTGTTAGAGTATTACTTCCGGCCTATTCCCACTCGTATCTTCACCTTTGTAGACGGATCCTTAGTGGTGGATTGGGTGAACCGATCCTATAATTTTCTCTTGGTAAGATAGGATACTTATGCAGACTTGATTATTTCAATTATGACAAATTTAGTATTTTTTGGGATAGTCAAAGTATACAAGTGGTTCTACACGCACAAATTTTGATTATCTGAATTTGTAGAAGAGTTACCATGAACGCTCATAGTTGTCCAATAATCTTAAGATTCGTCTTATCATTGAGATCATATTCTGACTATGTAGGATTAAATGTGGGGCCTGTCAGGTCTAGCTCTATCGCTCTTAAGAATTATTTATAGTCACAACTATTGATCTAATTTTTTTTGATAGTGTTGTTAGAGCATCTATATGTTTTGGTGTATCATTCGCTAAGTGGTTACTTAATCATTTTCTTTATTGGGTCAGAAAAAAAACTGATGCTCTGTGATGAGTATTCAATGTTTAAATATCACATTTTATAATGTAAGCTCGTGGGAAGATTTGATTGTGAGAATGAAATCTTAATAAAATTTGTGATGGTTTGTGCATTAGGAGTGTGGGATGGTTGATTTAGGTTTGATTTTGATTATGTTTGGTGTTGATTTAAAATTTTATCGTAGTTACGTGAGAAAAAAATCATCCTAATTGTTATGTTATGATTTGGAGGATTCTTATTCAGATTGGGTTCATGGGTTAGTCTTTGGCTTGAAAATCACTTTTGAATTATAGATTTGCCAAAGTACGATTCAAAAGTTTAGTTCTTAATGGTTGATTTTCGATGGAATGATCTTAAAGAGGAGCTTATCTTCCTTCTCCTTCTTTATGTTCGAGGACAAACATTATTTTTAGTGGTGGATAATGCAATGACCCATTATATTATTTTAAAAATAAATCCTCTCTTTTTTATAAAATATCTTTTTCGTAAATTTAAATTGAAAAGTTTGAACTATTCGATAATTACGGTTATTTAGTTGATGGGTAATTTTGAATAATTAATTTAATTGATAATTTAGTTGATACCCTATACTATTTATTTCATATTTATTAAAAATAGGTTAATAAAATTTATCACTTTTAATTCTAATTTCATATTTTTGTAAAGAAAAAATTAAAATAACAAAATAGAAATTAAAAGAAAGAAAATAAATAAGAAAAAATAATAATAACAGAAATAAAAAAAAAAAATATATATATAAAGAAAAGGGCTCATTCAGCAGCAGCCAATCACAATAGTTAGAAACCAAGAGGAAAAAAAAGACGATGAACAAGAACGCAGTAACAAAAAAAGATGCGGGAAAGAAAAAGAAAGGGAAAAAGGGAGAGAAAAATTATGATTTTCATTATGATTTTCATCTCCAAGTGTCAAGGTAATTATTCTCGTCCTTTCTAGTAAGTTTTTATAATATTATAAATAGATTTTTAGGGTAGAAACGTGTATAGTTTATGAAAATATAACCTAGGGTTCTTAGAATAAAATCTTGATTTGGGGTTCGAATAACGATCCATTTTAGCTGAAATTTGACATATAAGTTTATGTTATTATGGATCAACATATTTTGAAAGAAATTTTTCAAATTTGAATTTGTGGGCTCGGGGTGACTTTTTTGACTTGATTTTTGAATCGAAAATAAAAATAACAATATGGGTGTCATCAGATTCGTATTCTTATGTAGATTATGTAATTGAACAGATTTTGATCATCCAAAAGCGTTACGAAAGGCTCAAATTTGGAAGTGATTGTTTGATAAATTGAGGCAAGTGAACTTTCAAAACTTCGTAATTCTCGTAGAATTCTCAAATTTTTCTTTCTTCTATGTGTGATGCATGAAATATTTATAATATTATTTGGGTGATTAAATATAAATGTGAGTTGGTGCGGTGTTGGAATACTTGAATTGAAAATGTGATTAAGTGATGAGAATTTTATATTGAGATATATTATTGTGGTTGGTGATTATGAGTGGATTTATTTGTGGACTTCATCTTATATTCATTCATTCTATGCCACACTTACTTGCTTTAGTGCTGGTGATTGATATGAGTGAGATAGTAAAAATTGAGGCCGAGGTCTTTACCAGTCGAGATGTGATGCCGAGGTCATTACCGGTGAGATTGTGATACTGTGGTCATTGCCGGTGATATTGTGATACTGTGATGCCGAGGTCATTATTGGTGATATTGTGATACTGTGATGCCGAGGTCATTGTCGGCAATATTGTGATACTGTGATGCCGAGGTCATTGTCGGTGATATTGTGATACTGTGATGCCAAGGTCATTGCCGACGATATTTTGATACTGAGGCCGAGGTCATTGCCGGTGATTATTGAATAAGCATTGCGTCTCATCCTTGCATATTCTTGTGTGGCATGATGTTATTTTTGTGATTGATTGTGTTATCACTTTTGAGTATGACTTGTGATTTTAAATTGTGGTATTGTGAACACCATCTTTATTATGTATTATGTGTTGTTGGGCTGGGCTGAAATTTCTGTGCAGGTTATAGTTGCGGAGGTCGGTTGGGGTGAAAGGAGTTTTTGTATTCTATTGGACTTGCTTTGTTTTGTTAGTTGACTTATTGGGTACCATGTGGTTGGTACTTATCCCTTGCTTCTACATTTTTGTAAGTTATATGCTCGGATCTTTGTTATACTCTCTCTTCTCTTCTTATCTGAGGCTCTCTGTGGAGATTAGTGGGGTAGCTATCTGTCATTTTAGCGAGCCTCATTTTCCTATTTATGATCTTGTTATACTTTAGAGACAACATCATATGAGACTTGTATTTTTCTTTCAAATCTATTGTAACACATTAGAGGCTTGTGCACGTGACAACCAGGTTTTGGTTTTTTTTTAATTAAGTTGACTTATTATCCGCAGTTAAACTCTTATATTTACTATCCTTCTACACTTTATCGTTATAATTGGGTTTTAGGCTTACTTGTCTTGGTGGGATGAGACGAGTGCCATCACGTCCATTTTTGGGTCGTGACAAAAATAAGGATCATTGATCACGTCCAAATTACTCCTCCCAATTAAGGTACGAGTGATCACTGTTAAAATATAGAACCTAACAATGGTTAGGATCGATTCCATGAGGAATAAGGTCTAGACTTGGAGTAATTAAAGTAATTCGAATGAGTTAATCTACTTATTTCCTGAAAGGGGAGATTTTGGTAAAATATAATAATTAAACCTAAACTACAACCAAACAGTTAAGTCTGAGTGTTGTGAAATCAGTGAGAGAAGTAACTAGGGTATTGTGTTCCCCATGAATTCCTAACTCAATGTTGCCAGATAATCGTAACCTCTTCTAGTGTGTAACATGAAAAACTGGTAAGTTATGTTCACCTAACTCTTTGATCCCGGTGGTAGGAAAATTTCACCACGTGATTTGATCCATCCCCGAGGCATGCTTTACTAACCTTTACCTTGTTCCAGTACAACCATCCCTTGATCAGTTCAAATTGATTAGACGAGAGTAATCACATCGAATCATGTTAATTATCCCTTATCCCATTCATTACCCCCTTGATCCAGTAAGTAAGAATTAGACGAGTTCTAACGTGTACACTCTTTAAAGAGCATTCATAGCAACGGGATAAATAATACATGCATGCACACTTTCCAAGGATTATGAGTTATCCGGATTTTACTTTGTTAGTTCTTAATGGTTCTTACAACCCTAATTGTGGATTTAACTACTCATATTCATTATGGATGAAGAAATCATGTTATGAATTTGCATAATTAAACACTTACAATGATGAATTGAAGAACAGGAAATCTGAAATCTTCACGAAAATCTCAATATTATAACTCAAAGTAATGTCAAAAGTAATCCGCAAGATCAAAGTAATAATCACAAGTAATGAGATCTGGACGTTCTAACTGCTCTCTCTTTCTAAAATACCCTAAAAGCCTATTTATAATACAAGGAAACCAAATCCTAAATGAAATAGGAAAATTGAAATCGAGGCCTCAGACAAACAAGGTAATGGGCCGTAGATGGAATCACAACCTGTAACTGGGTTTCACAGACTGCACTGCTAAATATTTGTCTCTAACATACGAAACCTTCCTACGGACCGTCTTCTGACTTACAACCCATCAGGGTCTCGTGTGGTATCTCTTCAATAATTTTTCAAAATCTCTAATCCTCAAGGCATGAACTCATGTACGACCCGTCACTTGACTTACAACTCGTTGAAGCCTTCATCTGGTAACAGTTCAACACTTATGAATATTGTTTGATCTTCAGAACACAGATAGGTATACGGGCCATCAAATAGTCTATGACTTGTCTAATAACACGTATATTTATCCTCTAAAAATCAACCTTTCACTGGATATGATCCACGAAACTCATCTACGGCCTGTGGAATAAACCACGACCCATAGAAGGCCTCGTGAAACCTCAAAATTCTGTAATCTACATAATTTGGCCCAAAAATATCCTGATTCTTGAAATCCTACAAAATCAACACAAAAACACATCAAATCTACTAATATCACGTCGAGAGCACATACAATTTTAAGTTTAAAGCATCAAAAGTGTCATATTTCAACGGCACATCAATATCCCTCTACTTAAAATTATTGCTTATCCTCAAGCGACAGACTCAACTTATATAAGCAATACAACAACACAAAGACCTCAATCTCATGGCATACATCATCTCTCAATCATACCCAGTCAAACTCATCAACGCATATATTAGACAATTATCAAACAGGCTTATGCAGACCAATACACGATAGTGCAACTATTACAGATAAGACAATGTTTATAATAAATAATTATCGAGCTAGGCAATTGTCAACAATGTAATTCAAGTGCCCTCACACAAAAAGTCCCATATCGCACTTAAAGTAGTATGCTTAAATTCAATACTCGGGATTGACAAAAACACTTATACTCACAAAGGATATTTGAATACTGTGTACAATACTGTAGGTTTACCCCTATATTCATGATTATGACCTTTGACTACTTGGACTAGGTTCACTATAGGACTTTCTTAGCTTGTAACGTAGGCTCAAGAGGCTTTGGTATGACATTTTTGGAACATAGTGATTAATGGCCCTCCTTCACACTGCGTTATTTCAAACTTTCACCTCACCAACACTGATATTTTTAACTCATTGATTCCTTTTTCCCACTACAAACACTTTCGGGTGCCTTATTCTAATTTTCAGCTCCTTGCCTTTTATTTTTTATATTTTTTTTCTTTTTAGTTCATACTTTTGGCATCTGTTGATTTTTCTCGCACCTACTTCATATTTTGCCCTTTTTTCATTATATTCCTATGCTTCCTTTCCCGTTTGGTGTGATTCCTTTGCAGCAGCCACCCTCAACGGCTTTTGACCTGAGTTGCGGTGCATAATATCCAACCCATGAACCACGACCACTTTTGGTGGTCACCCTCAACTTAAGTTTTTAGCCTGAGTTGAGGTACACAATATTAAAGGTAGGACCAAGGCTGAATTCAAGTTTTCACAGACAAAAAGGTTTGATTACTCAGGTATTTACAAAGAAAGGGTACATGTAAGGCTCAAACATTTGGAACAAGGGATACATAAAGTATTTGGTTGGTTATTTTAGGCTAAGTAGACTAATATGAACAACGACCTATGATCCTTCCCTAACCAACTAACCTACAGTCTCAGTCAGAGTAACATGGAAAGCTCACACACACTTGACACTGAATACACTGTCAACATAGACTTTCAAATCATATTTTTTAATCATAATTAAGCCCTATATTGTCAGAACAAACACTATAAATTACGGATTCCACATGGTTGTTATCAAAACTACCTAACAACACATTATAAAAATAGAGGGGTATCATTTTTCACTATAAACTCATATATTCCACAAATATCATGAAAATATGCTACTAGTACTACTTATACGTCCTAAACATGCTGGTTCAATAAAAAATAAATATCCTTAGGGAAAGAACACAGGCAAGAAAACCCCGTAGACTAAAGAATTGGGATAGATATAGGCCTTGGTTACTCAGACTTCACTGAGGCCTATAACTACCCACACCCCATCGAAAAACATTTGCATTATCCTCAATGATACAAAATAAACCAAATATAATATTGTGGTAAAAAGAGATATACCTGGGTGCCTAAGCGCCAGTGTCAGCCAGTGTGTCACCACTCGTAGCCTGCTGGGTGGTCTCCTCAGTCATGTCGGCATGTCTGGAGGGTCCAACTCCCCTCATCAACTCCTGTGCACGTGCCTGACACTCCATCTCATTTATAATCAAGTTCGTTTAGCGGCCTCCACATGCTTAATCTCCAATCGCTCTACCTCTCATCTATCAACATCAAGACCATTATAATCGAGATGAGGCCTCTTTCAAGAGGTATGGGCTGGTGGCTCATCAACAAATAAGTCAACCACCTTCTCAGTAGTAACATCAGGTATGGGAATCACAAGAGGTGTTGACAATGCTGCTCTCATATCCACCTGGAGCTGCTGGATCTCTGCCTGGATAGAAGTCATATAAGAAGTTTGGGCTGATCGAAGGCTTTGCTCAACTCGCCTCTTAAAAGCATTGACAGGACCATGGAATGATGTAAGTCTCTCTTCAATAGTGTCCTTAAAATGCGCCTGAATGCGCTCCTCAAACTCTAAAATAGCCTTGTGAACCTAAGGTCGTATCTGCTGTAGCAACTAATTCAATTGGGACTCAGTGTGAACCTATCACTGTACCAAAGCCTGTATAGACTCCGTAGATATGTAAACCATGCTTGCGGTCTGAGGATGCATATGTACGACCTCTAGCACAACAATAGAAGTAGCAGCGGACCCTGTCTCCCTCTCATTATCTATTTGTAGGGGCCTCCCGGTCCCTATAACAGCAGTGGAGGAAGTACGCTTAGGTTATGGTGCCGTGGTGAATATCTCTGATAGTCAAACAGGTGGATGTAGTGCTCACTGGATAGCCGAAGAATTCTCATCAGCCTTGATCAGGCTGACATCCTGAGTTCTCTGAACCTCAATAATTATGTCCACATTGGGCAGGATCTCCACCCTCGCCTCTATGCATAATTTGTGAATCAGGCGTGGGAATGGAATTGATGTGGAACTCTTTAGTGCTCGTTCGTGTATCTTCTCTGCTATATGATAAGAAAAGTCTATATCATACCAAGTAATGATATTGGCAACCAAAACAACACGGTCTAGAGTCAAAATATTATTTGCCTGAGTTAGTTGGATTTGCGTACACACAATAACCCATCAAAACTTGCCAGCGAAGCTGAGTAAAGCCTTCATTATCACAAATGAACTAAATATCTAGTCAAGGTCCTGGTCCTGCTCCATTATATGATATGCAATCCATCACATCAAAGAAACCTTCCGAGCCGCATCTCTCATCAGACCTCGGTCCCTGGTCTACCTTAACCTATAGTCATAGGGTCCTGATACTCAGTACCAAACAAAAATCTCTAGATGATGGTCTCTGATATATCGACGGGACTCTACACACCATCGTCTAAGTAAGTCAGGGATTTGCAAGGGGCTTCCCCTTCTTTGTGGTCACCTCTATGATAGTAGCAGTGGAAAATGCAAGGAATTGGCTGGGGGGTACTTCCCCGATAGAGCTTCTAACCAATCCAAGTGGTAGCGAGCCATGGTGTCCTAGAGCGTGAGAGTGCTGTCAAATCCGAAGGTCACAATCCTCGGCTCCTCAAAAATAGTACGGGCCTGTCGACCCCTATCGTCCTGTAGGACGTCCTCCCTGTCTATGTCCTACATGCCCCAAACACACCATCATCTAGTCAATCCAGATGCAGGGGCTAGTGCTGGGGTAGACTCTACGACCTCAGATCCTAACTCCTCACTTGAATCAGAGTCATCTCCATCTCTAGACCTTGATTGAGACCGCTCACCGAAATCTGACATATGGATCGAGCTGCTCTATTAGGCACCTCTCTCCTCAGGTTATGGAGTGAAAAACTATAGCCTGTATATAGGCTGATATTATCTGTCTAGATGCCGCCCTGGTGTGTCATTTCTCAACACCCTTGTCACGACCCGGATAGGGGCCTAGATGTGACATAGCGAAGGAGAAGCCAAAAGTCTTCAATCAAGTCATCATAGCATCATCACACAAATCATTGGTTCAAAAGAGCGGAAGCAAAACACATAACACATAAACTCTAAGGGAATCGGGGCTTTGGACTCAAGCTATGGGGATGTTGCCGGGAATGGAATAAACATGGATTCACATAGCACATAACAATTTTCTCTAAGGTGACGGGTAAGTAGGACTCAAGCTATAGGGGCACACCGGGATTATGGGACTTTCCACATAAGCACATAGTCAAACACAATTCCCAACATCAAGTCATAAGCATA
>JBCEWC010003900.1:0-28834 GCA_038996855.1 Solanum aculeatissimum | reverse complement strand
TATCCTTAAAATTAGGTGGCGACTCTAAAATATTAAAAAATTATTTTCTTTTATCAAATCATTATTTTTAGCGAGTTGTCGCGACGTTGCGCCTTCGGGATGTCAACAGAAGGAAAAGGAAAAATATGGAGAAAATAATTTCTTTGAGAAAAAAAGAAAGAGAAATTGTGATGCATAATTTTAATGTTTGAGATTATTTTAGGAATATGACTATATCGCGATTTAACTTATACATTTTGCTTTATGGAGTTATTTAGTTACTATGTAGCTACTAAATGACAATTGACGATTTTGTCAAATTTGATTAGTTTATTTTGATCGTATTTTTGTCAAAAAATTTTAAAAATACATTTCAAATTTTGGTGCTCAATCATATTGTTTGAATCGCTTATCAGAGAATATTTAGAAAAATAAAAATATCGTGATCTTACTACGTGCAAATCAATCTTATCTGTCTGTTTTGATTATATTTTAGTAATTTTGAAAAATAATTTTGAAATTTAAATTTTAAATGAAAATAATAATAGCGCAAAAAATTTAAATGAACATAGTAATTTTTAAAATACATTTAAAATTTTGGCACACAATTATATTGTTTGATTCAATTATCAGAGAATATTTAGAAAAATAAGAATATTGCCATCTTACTATGTGTAGATCTCGTTTTATAGAGAGTTATATAATAACAAAAGAAGAAGCAAATTATGTGAGTAAAAAAATACAATTGGTTGCTTTGTGAAATCCGATATGTTTGTTTTGATTATACTTTTTAGTAGTTTAGAAAAATAATTTTAAATAAAAATAGTGATACCGTAAAATTATAATATTTTTATAAGTAGTAAAGATTATTTAGAAAAAATAAATATATCGTGATCTCATTCACATAACACGTTTATGAGTTGTCTTATGCCCCCAAAAAAATGAATTAACAAATACTGTGAATTGATTGCTTTATTGAATCTGATATATTTAGAAAATAAGTTTTGAATTTCAAATTTTGAATAAGAATAATGTTGGCCGTAATCATAATGTTTGATTAAGTTGTTGGAGATAGTTTAGGAAAAATAAGTATTTCATGTTTCTACTAGTTTAGGAAAAATAAGTATTTCGTGTTTCTACTTACATATTTCGTTTTATGGAGTTGTCTTATGCATAAAATGAAAAACAATAACAATTGATTACTTTGACGAATCAGATATATTTATTTCAATTGATTTTTTTCAATAATTTTAAAAATAAATTACAAATTTAAAATTTGAAATATTGAATAAAAATAATATTTGCGCTCAATCATAATATTTGAGTAAGTTGTTAGAGATTTTTTGGAGGAATCTCTGCGGATGTTACAAATGAAAAGTTTATACTTGATGAAAACTCAATAACTATATAAAATTTAATCATTGCCTCTTAAAATTTATCAATATTGATATTTTTAGACTTAATAAGATGATTTAATATTATTTAATTATATATCTTAAAAATAAATTTATTGATAATAAATATTTGACCCGTGCATCCCGTGCATTACACGAATTTTTCATAACTAGTAAATAAAATAAAATCAACATCATTTCCAATATTTGGAGAAAAGGAAAGGAAAGGGAAAATATAGAGAAAATAATGTATTATTTGAAAAAGAGGAGAAATTAACGTTTGAGGTTATTTTAGGAATATGATTATATCACGATCTAACTTATATATTTTGCTTTTATGAAAGTATTGTGTTAATAACAAAAAGGGAAGAAAAGATTTAATTACTATTGATCGGTCTGTTTTTATCATATTTTTGTCAAAAATATTTAAAATTACAAATCAAAATTTGGCGCTCAATCATATTGTTTGAATTGGTTGTCAGAAAATATTCAGAAAAATAAGAATATCGTGATGTTACTACGTGCAAATCTTGTGCAGATTTCGTTTTATGAGTTATATAACGACAAAAGAAGAAGCAAATTCTGTAGGTAAGAAAATACAATTGATTGCTTTATGGAATCCTATCTGTCTATTTTGAATATATTTTCAGAAATTTAGAAAAATAATTTTAAAATTTATATGCCATCACGTTATTTGAGTGAGTTGTTAGAGAATATTCAAAAAAATAAACATATCGTGATCTTACTACATGTAAATCTCATTTTATGGAGTTGTATAATGACAAGAAAAGAAGAAGCAAATTATGTAGGTAAGAAAATACAATTGGTTACTTTGTGGAATCTAATCAATCTGTTTTGGTTATATTTTTCAGTAGCTTAGAAAAATAATTATAAAATTTAAATTTTAAATAAAAATAATGATAGCACAAAATTAAATGATTTTGTAAGTTGTAGAGATTATATGAAAGAAGCAAATATATCGTGATTTGATTCACACATCACGTTTTATGAGTTGTCTTATGCTTAAAAAGAAAATAAACTAGCAAATACTGTAAAATAAATTATCAATTGATTGCTTTGTTGAATCTGATATATTTAGAAAATAAATTTTGAATTTAAAATTTGAATAAAAATAATATGGCCTCACAATCATAAATGTTTAAGCAAGTTGTCAGAGATAATTTATGGAAAGTAAATATATCGTGTTTCTACTCACATATTTCATTTTTTCCTCAATTTTTTTTAAAAAATTACATTTTAAATATTTGACGTGCGATCACGTTATTTGAGTGAGTTGTAGAATATTCAAAAAATATAAATATTGTGATCTTACTACGTGCAAATCTCGTATTATAGAGTTATATACTGACAAGAGGAGAAAAGGCTAATTATGTAGGTAAGAAAATACAATTGGCTACTGTGTGCAATTTAATCTGTCTGTTTTGGTTATATTTTTCAGTAGCTTGAAAAAATAATTTTAAATTTTAAATAAAAATAGTGATAGCACAAAATTAAATATTTTTGTAAGTTAAAAGTATATGAAAAAAGTAAATATATTGTGATTCTATTCACATGTCACATTTTGTGAGTTGTCTTATGCCTAAAAAGAAAATAAACTAACAAATAATATGAAAATTATCAATTGATTGCTTTGTTGAATCTGATATGTTTAGAAAATAAATTTTGAATAAAAATAATGTTGCCTCGTAATCGGAATGTTTGAGTAAGTTATTGGAGATAGTTTACTGAACGTAAATATATCATGTTTCTACTTACATATCTCAAATTTTTACTCACATCGAATCTTTTTTATTTGTATTTTAATACTAATATTAAATGAGAATATTTTTTTAATTATATTAATTTATACCCAATAATAGGTAGAATACTACTATTTTAAAAGCTTTGTTGAATTTTTCTTTTATAATTAATTGGTCTCAACTCTCAACAACTTCACTTTGATCTTTTTAAAGCATTAAATCTGTAACAAGCTGGAAAATTAAATAGAGAAGAGGAAAAATAAACTTTTTTTTAGGAAAAAATAGAGTAATTACGATCAACAATATTTTCACTTATCCTTTTAGCGTATTTTAAATAGTATAATTATAGTAAATTGTGTGTTTATGTTTTGAGCGCCGATGAAGTAAAAAATTTCACAAATAAGATTCAAAATATAGAAAAAATAAACCAATAAAGAATTCAAGGAATTCAATATTTATTATATGTGTAAAAAATAATTTTGACTTTGTATATGTAGTATAAATTTTTAATGAAACGAGTTTAGATTGATATGAAGTCACTTTTTGTTAGAAAACACTTTACCCTTTTGATGAAATTTTTCGATACAATTATGAATTTTGTCAAGACCGGCCCATTGCATATTGGTAAATGAACCTTACGTCTAACTCAACCACAAAAGTTAGCATAAAAGTTGAAAATAGTCCAAACAATACAACTAGTCCTAGGAATTATCCCATTCATTTCTGATCCGAGATTCCAATAATCATTCCCACCACACTCAGATACCATCCGACATTAAATGCATGAACAACCTATTCAAAGATCTCTCCCTACATTCAAACATTATTCGATACTGAATGTGTGAACAATCTATTCAGAGACCCAACATCAAAAGCATGACTCTCATTTTATGTTAAAAAGACAATCGATGAAAGAATTATCGTAAATCATCTCAGAATCTAAATAAAAATTATCCATTTTCGATGTGGGATCCATTCATCACGTATATCAAACTTTGAATTAAAAAAAAATAAGAAGGGAATTTAAAAATAAAAAATAAAAAATAGCAACACGTTTTCAAGGGGACATTTTGTGTTTTAACAGCTGGTGCCCGTGGGGACATAGATAATAATACTTAAGTGTGTTCGCCTAAAAATGTCGACAAAATTATTATTAGGAAAATAAATGTAAAAAAAATTAATATTTTTTTTGTCTCAATTTATGAGATACTTTTAATTTTTTGAAAGGTAAATAATTTTTTACTGAGAACTTCTATAAAATTTTAAATTTTTTTTGAAATAAAAGTTATATATTTGTAAATAAATTCCAATAATTGATGATTCAAAAAATTTACAAGATATGTACAAAATTTACGGTCAAAGATAGACTTGTTTGAATCTCGAAGTCCAAAAAATATCACATGAATTGAGACAAAAAAAGTAATTTCTTTTATATAATTATTGAATTTAAAATAATAATTATATATAAAAGATCAGGTCGATTACTTTTTAAATCTTTCAGAAATAATTTATTTATGTTCACGCGATAAGAATATGATCTGAGAGTTTTCGGACGCTCTACTCTTACAAAAATAATTTTTAACCTCCACAAAATAAAAATAAAATCTATTTACAATATACGCTTTTCGACCTCCAGGATTATAGTTAATGTATTGTTAGAACATGAGGAAATATTATTTATCACATGTTTCAATAGGGAAAAACCTACAATATATATTAGAGTTTCAGTAGGATTTACATTATAAATGTAATATTTAATATTTGCAACTTTAATTATGCTGGTATTTAAATCGACATTTATTTTAGATAGACTAGTTTGGCTAACACAATACTAATTATGATATGAAGTAAATATTATTGTTCACGTGTTTCAATTGCTAAAAAACTATAATACAAATAATTAAAACTAAAGTGGGGATAAATCGGTTCGATTCAATTTTATAAATTATTAATTTAATTTTTAAATATGCTAAAAATCAATTTCAATAATTTTTGTATTAGTTAATGTATAATATTTTTAGAAAATAATTTAAAGAATAAATAATTAATATTAGGAGTAAAACATAAAAAAATATTTTAAAAATTCTTGATAAGTTAAAAATATTTAAAATATATTTTTAGTATAATGAACCAGTAAAATTCAACAGAAAATGGTGATTATCTAGAAGTTTTGACTATTAATTAGTGAAATCTTGATTAATTTTTTATTTAACTTATTAATTTTTTTTGCCTTTCTTGGAAAGGTATGTATATAAAATTTCATCCAGTAGATATGTTCTATGCGAGGGCTTATGAGTAGATAAAATTTCATTCTTTTAACATGACAAGTTGATTAAAATTATGACTTTATTGTAAAATGGATAAAGTTTAATAATTTTTATATTATAGTAAATAAAATTCAATAATTGTACACAAAATTAACACATTAAAACTTGATCTAAAATAGAAATATAATGCATTTATCATTTTAATTATTTTCCTTCTAATAAGTGAGTTGGCAAAAGGCATTATTAGATTATAGTAGTTGATTTGTGTAAATGTTTTGATTAAACTTGTGTGGTTTACCAAACAACGAAAAAAAAAAGTTGTTAATGATATTTGTGGTGTTCAAGTTAATTTATATTCTCTTTGATTAATTTATAAGGTATTTAATTGGTTATAATTTTTTATTAATATAAATATCAGATAATTTCACATGGGGTACTTGTTATTTTCCATTTTCGTCAATTAGATAAAGTAGATGTACGAATTATATAGTTTTTCTTTTAAATAGTTGTTCACCGTTGAATCTCAATATATAAAGTATTTGCTATAATTTTTTTTCTTTTAAAGAAATAAATTTATTTTTTGTTCAAACATTTTTCTAATTTTGGACCATTTTAATTTTTTTTTCTTTTGCAAATTTGTCATCAATTTAAGTAAATTAGGATTTTTGATGCTAAGTTGGATAAGGTCAATTTGATAACTTTTTGACAATTTTAAAGATTTGTTCTAACTTTGGCAGTAAATTTTGACTTTAATGTGCTGTTATTGTACCATATATTAGATTTGATATCAATATTTTTCATGTTTATTTATGCCTTTTTGTGATAAACTTCAATAAGATGATCAAGAACCACTCCACTTTAAAGTAAAGTAAAAATAAAAATAAAATAAAAAAATAACTTGTCTCTTAGCCAAAAGGCACATCATATTATTACTTTACTATTACATATATCTCTGTTTAAGTTGCTTGTTTAATCACGTTGCAGTTGATTGATGTGCTTGTTTCAGGTGTTTAATTTTATTATGTTATTTTTATTAATTATTTTTTTAGCTATTGTATTTATTGTGAATTTTATAATATTATTCCTAATTTTTTTTTCTTAAAGGCAGCTGTCGATTAATGTATCTGCTTCAAATGTTTCGATTGTGAATTTACAATATTATACCTAATAAATCATTTTTCATAAAGGCATTTATTGATTGATGTGTTTGTTTCAGCTATTTGATTTTACAATATTACCCCTAATAAATTATTTTTCTAACATATATTGAAATAAAATAAGTAACATATATTATTTTAAAATAACATAAATTAAAGTATGATATATATTACGAAACCATAAATTACAAGTCAATATTAATATGAAAAAAATATATCTTTTAAAATTCTCGAAAATTAAAGTATGATATATATTTATGAAAAATTATAATCTCCCTATATGATTTTAAATAATTTTTATCTCATAAATTATTTTCTATGATTGTTATTTTTTTTTTAAGTCTTTGACCAATAAGACCTTTAATTCAAAAGAAGATTAGTTGTTAAATGTACTATATAAGGAAATTTGTTTTATCTAATTCACCTAAAATTTCCAAAATTTGTTGATAATTAGAACAAAATTCATAGATTAGGTGGACTAATTCATTTTAAATTTAAAGTATTTTTATAAAGTTTTTTTCTTTTCTTTTATGTCACATGGATTATTTAAATAATTTAAATTTTAATAATTATAAAAATAAATTAACTCACTCAAAAAAGAATAATCGTTGTCAATTTAAAAAGACAAGATAAAAATTTTCTAATACATCTAGAAAAATTGAAACAAAGACTAAGACTCCAATATTGACTAGGTCATTTAATTTATTCACATTATAAATAAATAATTCAAAGAGGAAAATAAAAAGAATAATAGAAATTTGTCATCCCTACCTAAAATTGGTTTATTTAATTATTTTGCCTTCTTATTTATTTAGGCACAAAAGTTAAGTAAACAGCCTCGATCATTATATTTCTTACTTTTACCATAATTGCTAAATTTAAAAGTTTGAAATTGTAACTATACTATATAAATTGAAACTAGACGTGAAAACAAAGGCAGAGCTACCTATTGATCTCGTTCTATGAAAATAATAATTTTTTTCTATATATAATATAATAGATATCTTGTCATTGCATAAAAATACTTTCTTTTTTTTAAAACAAGTTAATCAATTATAATTTCATTATTTGATCAAATTTGTCATACACAAAATTCAACTATACTATTTTAAAGATAAATAAAAATATTTTTATATTATTTGTCCTATTTTCATGGATGGACGAGAAGCCCACATTTACAAGTGGACACGTGTCATGCTAAGAAACGACACGTGGCAATGTCGGAAAAAATAGGAATAATCACGGACCAGCCACATTGCACTTTTTGGTTGACCCATAATTTTTCCTTCACGCTTTGACATATTCATAGCAACACGTCACCTAACTAGGATATCGATTTTTGGTACGCGGATTAAATTATTTTCGAAATTATAATTATAATATCTATATTAATAATTACTTTTTTTATGATTGTGTCAAGTCAAAGGTGGCGAGTAAAAATAAATTTATTTTATTTGAAAGATGAGATAAAGTATTTTCAAGTTTATCAATGGAATTTATTGATCGCGAAGGTTAGGAAGGCCAGACTATCGTGATCGCGGACCTGACCACCGCGATCACGATGGCTAATTCACCCAAAGCCCTGCAATTGTGAGCTTATCTCTGTGATCGTGGAGAACAACGGGCCTATTTTCAGTAGGCAAGTTTCATTTCGAGACTTGATATTTTCAAGTTTTTGAGAGCGTTTCTTTGTCTAATTTCATGATTTTCATTCTGGTGGCTTCGTGATTCTTGTGGTGATGTTCTAACAATTACAAATCTTTCATAAATTTATATTCTTATGTTTCTCAAACTAATAAGTAATAGTTTAGGTATTAAAACCAACACTTCCAATAGTTTATGTATGAAACTCAGAGAAGAGATCGTTCAGATGTGATTTTTATATTTATCTAAAAATAAGTATATATATATAAATTAAATTGTAAACTTAATTCTAAAATATATCATTATATCCCACGTACCAAACGTCCGTTAAATATATTTTCAAAAGTGGTCGTGTTAAGTCATGACACGTGGCTTCTCTTCATTGGGTCTTAATATATGTGTTGTCATTAGAAAAACAATTAAGCCGCACTCTTACGTTTATCCATAACGGTTTAAACTAATAAAATTAGTTATAACAGTTCAAAATTAAGAAAAAAAATACATACTTCCTTCATTTTATTTTATATATTTTTTAATATTACACTTAATTTTTTGAATTAACTCTTTTTGAAATAAATAACATATAAATTAAAATAAAGAAAGTATCAATTAATAATCATGATTAAGTAATAACATATAATTTTATCTAGTTGATTTTAAAGTATGTCTGAATGAATAGTTGATGATATATCAGATAGAAAACGTAAAATAACAATAATTTAATTTTAAAAAAACTTGCAAAAAAAAATATATTTTAGGTGTATGATCGATTTTAACTTTATTTTAAATTTTTAATTTTATCTATGTCAATTATTAAATTCATTCTTTTTTTTCTCTTAATTATTATTGGTTGGATTAGGTAGTTATCCACTTACTAAGAGGCCAATTTGTAGGACCTACAATAAATAGCCAGGTAGCTATTTGGCCAATTTTGGGTCCCACTTTATCCATTCTGAATTCAGACATTGATGATAATGTTTTTTTTTTTCTGAAAATAATAATAATATATTTTAATTTTTTTTTAAAAATTTGTAATGATTATTACAAAATAATTAGGTACTAGAAAGTAGAAGCTAAATAAAAAAGGTCGGCTAGGTTGGCTCATTGAATAAAATTATGTGCTAGTAATTATCATATATAGATTTTGCTTCATTTCATTTTCAAAAGTTGAAGATCCTCCACTTTTATTGTTTTCACATTATGATTATTTATATATCCAATTTGAATTCCTTACTTGTATAAATGTTCGATCGATGTTTACATTAAATTATATTATTAAAAAAAATTTGAAAAGAGATGATTAGCTGATGTGCAGTTTATTGGGGATATGCAGACTGATGATTAGGGTGGAACGTTAGTAAGTCGTTGAATATTTGTCTGGTTTCTTGATCAGTATTATATTGTTATTATATTACTTTTTTATTACTCCCTCCGTTCATAATTAGATGTCAAAATTTTTCTAATTTGGTTTTCATTTTTACTTGTCAATTTTTAGAATTCAAGATAAGACAAATTATTTTTGCCTATTCTACCCCTAATTTATTTACCAAATTAGACCCCTAAAGCTTTTTACCCCTAATTTATTTACCTAATTAATAGGGGTAAAGTGGTAATCGTGCTAATCATTGTTTTCTTAATAGGTGTGTCATGTCAAAACTTGACATCTAATTGTGAACGGAGGGAGTATCTTATTTCTTTGATTTTAGTATTACATGTTTAATTCAGTTATTGTGACTTCTTTATTATTGTATTTGTTTTATACGCTTGTTTTTTGATATTTTTTTACTTGAGCATAAAGATTTATCAGAAACAATTTTGATATTGTTACAAGATAGGGGTAATTAAGATTTAAGAATACGTATATGCCATTCTCTTCAAAATTCATTTATGAGAGATTACACGTACTTAATATATTCTTGTTTATTTTTATTATAGTTAATTGATAAATTACGATAAAAATATAGTTTTTTATACAAAAGACATATTTTATGCATTTATTGATTTTATGCCATTCTCTTCAAAATGTCTATACGTATATACCTTACGCTAATATTATTGAGGTCAATCATACTTTTATAGTATAAAAATGAGCTATTTTTTAAATCGACTAATCAAACTATATGTCTTTTGTTAATATTTGGGCCCAATAATGTCTTTTCTGTTATAAAAATATATTAATTGATCTATTTTTATTACCTAACAAAATCGATTAATATGATTTATCATCACATATCCAAAATTTAATAGCCAAAAAGTTAATCAAATTTATCCTCCATATCAATACTCATGTTTTTTTTAAATTTAAAAAATTATTTTAATTTTCATTAATAGGCAAAAACCATATATAGTCTAGTAGAGTTGGGATGTGTAGATCAACTTTATGGGAAAAAAATTTTGGCTAAAAATTATAGACTTCATATTAATTTGATGAAATGTACATTCTTTAAATTAAATGTCTAAGATTGCAAAAAGATTTGTAGACATAACATTAATTAAAATGAGATGTCAAATTATCATATAGTTGAAATAATGTATTGAATATAATGAATATCATTATTAAAAAAAAAAAGATAATTGTGCACTCATTGCTATATGATAAAATTTATAAAACATATAGAACTAATATTTAAAAAAAAAGATTATTGTGTACTCGAAATTCATTTTATTTAATGTATAAATAAATCTATGTTTAAAATTTAATATTTTTAAGCGTATGAAAGAATTTCAGAATCAAATTTAGTTAGCTGATCGTTAATTACTTAGCTACATAATAAAAACTTCATGCTAACCCATTTAGCTATAGATTAGCGATGATTTTCTTTAAAAAAATTATTTTACAAATTTATTTAAGGAATTATCGATATATTTATACCAAAATAAAGTACATTGAATTAGTGTAAATAAATGTGGCAAATAAATCTTTTGGGATATATAAAAGTCAACTAACAATTACTTTATTTTTAATTGCATGGAGAAAATGCATGTATTTGTATTTAATCTAATGGATTAGATAAAGGACCACGTATAATAGATGCTTTTTAATATTAATGTTTTTAATTATTTACGTACTTAAAGTGGTCTCAATTTTAATTTTCCACTTGACTTTGGTTTACTAATCGAGTTGGGACAATTATTATTATTTATTAGATAGGATAAGAGGTCTTAGTTTTTTTTTTTTGTAATATCATTATATGTTATCAGATCGATGAATGTTAATTAAAATTTAGCTTGTCGATAAAAAAAGATTAATAAAAAATTCATTAAAGCATTACTAATGAATCAAATTTGATGAGATATGTACTAGAAATCAACGTCAGAAATTAGTGATTTTTTAATAATAAAATTGATTAATCTTGTGTTAGCATTAAATAAGCTACTAAGGATATTTTCTTCTTCTTTTTCTTTCAAATTCAACATTCGAAATTTACTGATCTAATTAATTATATTAATTCGTCGGTGCATATGGATATGTTTTATGCATAAAAAAATTTGATTTTTTTTAATCAATTTTCTATAATAGAGTAAATTAATATCCATGTACTAAAAATTATTGACCAAAAAAAAATTGTCAAAAAACATTATAATTAAAGTATTATAAGAATCCATAACGTAACGTAATGTATTAATTAAAAACTTATCTTTTATACTTTTTCATACTATAGAATAATTGCACTTTTTAAATTTTTATATGGCCCTTTATTCCATGATGCTCATGCTAGCCGAAATTCCTTTTTAAGACCTAATTGAAAACATTGTGATTATGTTTTTCTCGAGTTTTTATTCGATGTATGATATTTATAAAAATAAATATCGTTATCATTTGTTAAAGAGTTTGGATTTAAATCGTGAGAATGAAAAGAGATTTTAATGCGTAGTTGTATTTTTCTTTAGTAAATCTTACATCGTAAATTCAAATTAGACGAAATCATAACGAGAATATCCAATACGAGGAGGAATACAAAGAATAATATCTGAATTTAGTTTCTTTTGACATATATAATATGAAAAGGAGCCATGTTGCTACTATGTGATTATAAAATCATGTCATCAAACTGTAAGAATAATTTCTTGCAGAAATACAAGATGAGAATCAAGATTGTGTATAATAAACTTATATAAGCTGACATTTATTCAAACTTCGCGTGAAAATTTGGTGTACCAAGCTGTCCCTTTTTAAAAAGCAACATTTTGAGTTGGAATTTAATTTTAGTATATAGTTTTTTGTTTTTTGAAATATCAACGGCTGAATTTATGTAATCAATGTCCCAAATTTCAAAGCCTATAAAATGATTCTCACATGCAAAAAGCAAATAAACTAGCATGGTATAAATACACTTTTTTTGCTAATAGTCAAAACAAAATTACCCAAAAATTAAAAGTTTCATACTTCCAATTCGATATTTCTGATTAAAGGTGTAGAATTCATATTCATTACGCCATATTCTTTTAGGGATCTTTATATTTCTAGCTAATACACATAAATTATACATCGATTATATACCTATCATATATGAATTATACATGAATTATATATCCATTAGAAATTTTTAATAACAATTATTGGAATTTCCAAAAAAGAGTGAAATCACCATTGACCCCCCCCCCAAAAAGAAGAAGATTAATTAATACCATTCATTCTCTTTATCTAAAGCCTTTTCTTAGTAAATGGTTTCATACCAAAGAATATTATCCAATATTTGTCTCTTTCTTGCTTTGAAGGTTTGTTTTCTTTCAAACTTTAATTTATAAGTCCACATCTAATATTAAGGGAGTCTTAGAATAATAATAAAAAAATTTAACTTATAGATTCGAATCGTAAAGATTCATCAGCCATGTTTGTATTAGAGTAGTCTGTTTATATCATACCTTCTAAAGTTATTTCTTTATCAAATTTTATATAAACATAAAATACTTCGTACATCCATCAGATCGAGCTCGAAAATGTTTACATCTAAAAGTGCTTGGATAAGTAAAATACAATTGGACTAACTTACACGATATTCCTAGTGCCTAATAATGGACAATATTAAAAGGTGCATTAGTTTCTTTTTTTTATTCTTTTTTTCTTCCAAGTGCAACTCACTTGTACTTTAAAAAAAATGGAATAGGAAAAGTTCTTTTATTTTCAATTAAATGAAGAAATCAAGAATTTTGTTAAAATTTAAAGATTAAAATATATTTTTTGTACAAAAATTAATTAATATTTGACATGTATAGCAAGAAAGGTTAAAAGGGACCTATCCCAATCAATAATAACCTTTTATTAGTGCAAAGACTTATTTTTTTATTCTTTATTTAGAAAAGTTTCAATAGAAAAAGAGGTCTTTGATTATTACATTTTAACTATATAAATTATGTCTAGTTTTTGTATTAATATTTTTGTTGTTGACATCTCATCAAGTTAGCTAAATTAATAACGAAAGAGACTTAAATATGAATAGTTAAGGATATTTAACTAGCCATCGTGGCCATGCATAATTCTGGATCTCTGCCCTATCGATAAAGTCTCGAGTTTGAATCAAAGAATAGATTATTCTTCTTTCAAATAGAACAACTAGGGGCGAATGCATTATCGTTGGTGCTAATTCAAATGAGTCCATAACTTTTCACGGGAGACACAAATTTATGTAATAAATCCATGACTTCAAAATATAACAAATTCAATATTAAAAATCTAAAGAAATTAAATTTATTATTTTAAATTCTGAATTTATCCTCGAAAATCCATGACAAGACATATCAACACTTTCTTATCCTAAACAAAATAGAAAGTCAAATTTGTCTATATACCATGTATATATATATAATAAGAACTCAAAAGTCTACATATATAGTTCATTTTGGCCATTAATTTAGGGGGTAGCCATAGGGGGTGTATCTAGTGAATAATTATAGGTTCATCCAAAGTTAATATTTTTTTTATGTGGACCTTGTAACATGTATTAAAAAATTTATTAAATAAATATAAATATTTTTAAAAAAATATTTAAATAAGTATAAATTTTTTTAATTGAGTTCCCGAAATAGGTCGTGATAAAATTCCTGATTAGAATTCATAATATTCAAATTCTCAATTCATATTTGGGGATAGATATACAAATAGTTAGATTTCAAAGTCAAATGTCTCTCATAAAATCTTCAAAATTCTAACTTTTGTCAATTAAACAACATGCATGTGTCTAGATTTATTCTTTTTATTAATTCTTGTTGGATTAATTTGTAACAATTTGAGGAGCACATTGGACAATTTTGTCTCTTGGTTCAAAAACAACCCCTTGTGATATCTTGTAACAAATCACATAAAAATTTAAAAAATGGATCCACATAATAATTTTCGTTTTGATTTATTTGTCTTATTTTGTCTGATTTCAATTTAAGTTTTAAGGGCAATTGTAATATGAACACCACATAAAATAAAAGAGATAGAAATATTAACGATTTAATCACATAACATCTTGAATGATTGAGAAGAAAAAGTTATCACACAATCATCTGAAAAAATCTCAAAGCATATCACTATGAGAATCTAAGTTCATTAATGCTCGACTAAATCTTGAATTTTCACGTATCTTTTGGAATGTTGATAGTATTGTTATGTAATGTATATTATTATTATTAATAATATATAAAAACTCCTTACCCCACAATCTTTATTATTAATAATATATAAAAACTCCTTACCCCACAATCTTTAAATAAAAAAAAATATTCATTTATTTGTTTTAAAAAAAAAATAGGAGTATAAGTTGATAGTTTTGGGGTCAATTCCATGAGCCAACTTTTTCTTGAATTTTTCTAAAGCACGTGAAGGATTTTTTTTTTTTAATATTTATTTCCTATCAAACTTCTTTTGATATATATGTATATCTCCAAAATATACTATTTAATTTGATATATTTTAATTTATAATCTTAACCACCAAATCACATTTCAAGTCTTGTAGCTAATGAAACCTTTGTAATTAAAGTTGTGAAATTGATTAGGTGATTTTTTTTTGGATATAAGAGTAACTTTTAATTAATTTTTTTTAATTTTTCATTCGAAATTTAACATTCATTTTTAGGGTCTGACTTATCAAGATTCACATTATATAACGTCTATTAAAAAGGAAATACTCTCAGCCTGATTTTTTTCTACTCTCAAATTTCATAGATTTGTCCCTTTGCTAATAAAATATTAGAAAATTCCAAATAATTTTTTTAATATATATATATATATATATATATATAATGAAAAGAAATGAAATTCTCTAAGAAAGTATAGTCATTTTTCAATGAACAATATGCTCCATCCCATCAATGAATACTTTACATGGACATTGACATGTAATTGGTCACTTGAGAAGCCAAAATTTGCTTGCTTGTGAATCAATGGTCCCTCAAAGATTATGAATTAAGAAGTCAGTCCGATATACGAAACATCCTGCATTAACAATGTTCGAGAAAGACACGTTAGAGGTTATGGTATAGATATTCTATTCTAACATAAGCATTAGTGACTGATTCCACTGCTCGAACTTGTAACCTATAGACTATACAGATACAATTTTACCATTATTTCAAGACCCTCCTTTAGAAATTGGAAATTAATTAATAAAAAAAAGGACAACATATATGTGTATATTAATTTTCCACGTTTGTGGATAATTTTGAGGTCAATTTCATGCTATCAATTACACTAAGATTATAATATTTTAAAATGATATTTTGTTTTGTAGATTGTGGTTGAGAAATTAAAATTAATACACTCTCATAGGAAACTTGCTTCCATTTATGTATCACCTCTTGTTAGTTATCCCTTATGAAAATGTCATTTCATGTCAATTTCACAAATATAATATTATCTAGAATATTTTATTAGGTGATATTTAATTGGATATGAAATTTTAATAAGTAAATTAATACTTTTAAATATGTATTAGAAATGATTAGCATTAAGAAATTATCATTCTATCTAATATAAAATTAAAATGAATAAAGGTACAATTGTTGGAGTTAAGGGTGTTTGCGAGTCGATTTGGGTCGGTTATTGATTTTGATTAAAATCAAATCAAATTCTTAAAATTAGACCACATTAATTATAATATCCATTTACTAGTTTGGTTATTTGGCTATTAATTATACACAAAAATGAAAGTAATGATATATTCAAAATGGAGAAAAAGTGACATCAATCTGTTCAAAACGAAAAATAGTTAGAATAACTGATATTATAGAACTTTCAATCATAAAATTTACTGTGAATAGAGTTTTAAAATTCACCATTTTGACCTAGAAGGAATAGACAGTGACATTTATAGTTTCATCAAGAATTAACATAGACATTCATATGCATGAAATCAACAAGATAGATGTTCTCGTCTTGAACATTTATGCTTTCATAAGTAGACTAAAAAAATAAAATTTGATGAAAACGTATATAAGATCTTTAAATATTATTTTATAAAGAATGTATTATATATACATAATTATAAAATATATGAATATAATTTATCGGTTCAATTTGATTATTTCTTCGATTTTTTCTAACAAACCAAACCAACCCCAAATAAGATCAGTTTATTTAATCAATTTGATTCGATTTTTTATTTAGATCGATTTTGATCCAAATAGTTAACACGCCTAGTTATTGTAAAGTTGGAGGAAGTAAACATTAATTATTTTTGTTTTTATTAAGTCATGAAATCATATTATAAGTAGTTCTTATCAATCTAGAAATTGAAATTGATATATATATTACATCATTTAATAAATGAAATTGAAATTTCTTTAGTTTGATCTTTTCATCTTAGAATTGAAAGCTTCTTATCATGTTGAATAGGAGGTTGGTGTGTATACGTGTCAATCAATTAGGCATTACAAATAATAAATATTTCATAAATTATAATCAATTAAATACATAATAATCATCTAAATAAGTTGTAATTATCCCACCACCAACTTGATATAATTAATTATCCCTTTTACACTCCAAATTTGAAATTAAAATTCTAATTAATTGAATTTTTTTTTGACTTAGAATGAATTGTTTACATCACAAAGTTAGAACTTTTTTTCGAAATCGTTTGATGAATTGAATCGTTCTCTTATTAAACGAATAAATCATAATAAAAAAAATATTCTTTTATGTCTAATATCAATCTTTATGACTTGATATTGATCTATTCACAAAATGTGCAACACTATTTTCTTCAAATTTCAATTATGAAATTATATTAAATATATTATTATTGTTATAAGGAATCATATAATTAAAATAATATTTTTAATAACATAAAAGTGTACTTTTTAAGGATTTGACTGTTGTCTTGTTAATAATCCACGTGGCAGTAGTTGGAGTGGTCCTTTCAATTTTTTTTTCAAAATATAATAATTCATGTAATATTATATTTTATATTCTCAATAATAATATTTTATTATAATTCAGTGTAATTTAACATATTATAACAAATCACTTTCTATTTATTTTACGTTATCAATTAGTACTATTAAATTGAATTATCTTTTATCATTTATTTTTTAAGTGATCTGATAGTATAATATATTTTACACTAATTTTACATAAAATTTAAACTTAAAGATAATAATATTTGCACTTATCTACAATTATTATATGTATAAATCATTGGTGCTAGATATAGTTGTGCTATTCTTTTATTTGTTCAAATCATAGGAAACTTGTTTCCCATTTATGAATTAAAAAATAAAATAATATTCATCTTTCCCATCAATGTCTTTTCTTATCTATCTATCTACTACATAAAATAATAATAATATGCAAAATTATAATAGTAATTGGATAATAGTTTTTAATTTTCAACTTCCATTATCAAAGAGAAAATTCTAATTATTACAACGTTGTTAAAGGAATTAAAAGTCATTATCACTTAATGTTGTGAAAATTACTTTGAAATGATAGAATAATTTTATAATAATATTTTCTTATAATAAAAAAAATATATATATCAACAAATAATATCATTATGAAAAATTAATTGTATTTATTATTTCTTCCCAAATTAAAGTAGTAGATCTGTTACAATCTATCTTAACACGACAAGTCTCACGCCAACAAAACACATGAGAGATGTTGTATCATAACACTTCTGTATCAGTCTCTTTCATGTGGGTCAGAGTTTAACAGAGTTTAGACAAATCTCGACGAGGGGGGACAAATCTTAGTGTTGAATCTAGGCGAATCCCATGCGGTGGGGGCAAACCTCAATGAGGATGCTGCTGAGTCCATAAAGGTTGTGTGTCCCACATCGACAAAATACAGAAGAGATATTGGGTATTTTAAAAGCGTGCGAACCTAGGTTCAAAGTGGATAATATCAATAACGGGATGAGGAAATTATCTCGTATATATTTACTTACAAATTAAATATATATTTTAAAAAAACTATAATAATTATTTTTTTAGGATAAAGACAAAAAAAGGTCTCATCTATATTCTTGGAAAATATCAAAGACACGTTAAGTTTATCCACGTTGACCTTCTTTTCAAATTTTACCCATTATATTTGACTCATTTTAGCCTAACTATTGGAAAAAGATAATGATGCATCATAAAATAATTTCTAAAAAAACAACTAAATATTAAAAAAAAAAAGGTGGAAAAACATTTAATAATAATAATAAAAAAAACTATTGAGTTGAAAAGTATAAGTCTCATTATGTTGAAGAAATTTTATGATAAGGTTTGGAACCAATTATGGCTCAAATTAGTGAAAATTACTATATCACATTGATTGAATAAAATTATGATAAGATAAATATAATTTTTTAATATTTAATCAAAAATCTCGAATTTAAGTTCTGAATCAAAAAAATTTCACATAAAAGTGATTTTTAATTTTTATTTTTTTTATTTTACGCTATATGAATTCAAATTAATTAAGATTTTAATATAAATATCGAGTATCAGATGATTTTTTTTAATTGAGATGTAATGTACGTTGACTTTGAAGTCTTAGGAAATATATTTATTTTTTGTTGGATGTAGTGTTTTTACTTTGTCAAAATTGGACTACTAACAAAATTCCAATTAAATAGTAAAAAATATTCAATTTTTTTTCCAAGTCTTCAAACTTCTTCCACTATATTTTTTTCTTAAAAAGTTTGGGGAACGTTTATCTAAGGTTGTAATAATCCAAAAATTCCTACTTTGGTCAATAATCTTATCCACAAATTTTATAAAAATATTATGAGTTATTCAAACATTATGGTATTTTTTATACTTATTTGTGTCGAATATTTATATCAGATCAATAAAGTTAATTTTTAATAGTTATAAATTTAAATAAAAATATATATCCTTTGATCATAATATATAGTGTTGTGTATATAAAAGACGTATCGTAGATTTATTGATTTGATATAAATATTCAGTTCGAAAAAATTTAGAGAATGTTTTTTTAATAAACTCTTATTTATAATTGCCCTAATAAATAAATTTTTGTTTCTCAAGTATGGGGCTTTGGTTTTGGGCCAAGAACATAGCCCAATGGGCTCTCAAAAACATTAAGCCCAAAAACTTTAAATGTGATGTAGAATATTTTTAGTTTTAACCATATAGTATCAATATTTACTAACTCGATTAATCTAGAATCACATCGTGTAGTTGCCTACTGATTCTTGGAAGTATTATGTTGAGTCACTTCAAGAATAAAATCAACAACTCATCTCACGTTTTATGAACCAAATAAGGAATCACACGTAGACAGATCTGAACATTCTCTTACTCTACGAAGCCCTCTAAGAGCTAGAGTTTGGAGTTGTTTGACGCTTTTCTCCTTTCGAGTGAACTTATATAGATATTGTCAACATCTTAAATACAACGTTGTTTTGATTATTATTTAAATTTCATTATACTAATATTATCGACACCAATTTTAAGTAACAATTAAAAGTGTCACTTTATATAACGATCTATTTAGTATGCTCTCGTTGTTATCTTACTTTACTCTTTATCCTATCCTTTTTTTATACTAATGATACCTCATACCTTAGTTTATTCCATTATATGTAGCATCATAAAACGATGCAAAATCATATAATTTATCCAAACATTATATTCATCAAAACAAAACAGTATAATCCAATACAATACATTATGAAACTATCTTTCATCAAAACAAAACAGTATAATCCAATACACATGATGAAACTTCAGTATAATCCAATACGATACATGATGAAACTATCTTTCATCAAAACAAAACAGTATAATCCAATAAGATACATTATGAAACTATCTTTCATCAAAACAAAACAGTATAATCCAATACGATACAGTATGAAACTATCTTTCATCAAAACAAAACAGTATAATCCAATACGATACATTATGAAACTATCTTCTGCTAATGGTAACAAGAATTGTGTCTTCTACTAAATGAACTGAACTCCCAAAGTGATTCACAACAGTATGAACATACATTTTATTGACATTGAGCCTGACTGGAAAAATATGTACCATGGTAAGCCATAACAAATCAAGAATGCAGAAAAATTGAAAACCAAAATGCTGCAGAAGAATTAACAGTTCGCGCGATCTCACATTTTTTGAATTAAAGAAATGCTTCGTGCTTCCTCGTCTTGTCCTGTATTTATCCCGTGAAGATGCCAACGATTGCAGCTACATAGCTCGCCAACTGGAAAACATTTTTTTTTCGAGAAGGGAGCTGAGGTGTTGAGTTATAACTTTCATTTATGTGAAACTGTCTATGTTGCTCAAACTTCTCTAAAAATGTTGTTGCACAATGTCAGATACTTCAAAAAATAGTGCGTTTTGGAGGATCCAATACACACCTGTTGACATTTTTCGAAGAGACCGAGCAACATAGGTAACTAACTGTGAGTGAGCAAGGATGCAGTTTTTTTAGTATTCTTACCTGAGATGGAATGCTGAGTCCTGTGTGTCCTTCGATGACCAATCCTACTGTAAGACCAATCATCGCCCACGCACCGTTAATTGCTTCTATCTGTCGCCGCCTCTGTGAAAATATTCAGAGCAGAGAATGTAAAAGCAATGTAACAATACCAAGTGTCAAGAGCATGCTATGCAAACGTCAAGGAAATTGAACTTTTCTTTTCTAAGAAATGAAAACAAAAACAAACATTTTATACGAGATAGGACGGAGTGGGGATTACGTTAGGTGACTTGAACATGTAACTAGCACTTCCTAAATTTATTCTTCTCCCTCTCTCTAAACGGATTATTGATAAAAACTTGATTTAATATTCCTACATTCAACTTTAACAAGCATAAAACGATAGGCCTGTTACCCTGTCTTTTAGATCTTCCAAAGATTTGGTAGAAGTACGTACTTGTAGGCTATGTTGCTCAGACTCTTTAAGAATACCGATCGGTGTGTGTCATATTCTACAAAATACTTTTGGAGGATTTGACACGAGTGCAATAATATTTTTGGAGAGTTCAGGCAACATAGATTGTCCTAATGACCGACTTAAATGTTTGATGTCACTGAAAGATTTATCTCATTCGAAGTGGAATTATACTAATCACATCACACGTTATCATTCCGGAGAAAAGAGCAGGAACACTGATTACCCTGAGCTAATACTATAAATTCAACAATCTATACTCAGTATGCAAAGAGGCAGCTAAGAGTCGAGAAGTGCTAAGTTACAGATATTCAATATTCGTGGAAATAGAATTGAGGTTTACTCACTTTAAATCTCTCTTTAGCTTTAATTTCCTCCATTTGCTTCGCAGCTAATCGCTTGGCTTCTAAAGGATCCACCATGATCACTTCCTTCTTTGTGCGCTCTCTCTGTGGAGATGCCTGCAGACGAAGAAGTTTTCATTTGAATGTTCAAGTTGAAAGATAACAACCCCGAGTCACTATGAAGATATCTCTAATACAAGACAAATGACATCAACGTGGCTTTGCCTTTTTGTACACATGCATCAAGTTTTTTTTTTTTCTATTTTTCTTTTATGACCGTGGTCTTGCATACACATTCAAAGACGAAGATATAATACTGACATAAACAAGAAAGTAGAAACAAGTTTTACTAAATCACCGCTCATATAATATTACCACCGGCCACATAATAAAAACCATCTTTGTTTATAAGTAGATTATCAAACCAATTTTACTAGTATTACATACATGGAAGCCTTCATAATGCATACATTGGGATTTGCCAGGACGCGGATTGCTCGACTCCTGGTTTTCCATGAGGGCAAGTCGGTGTTCTGCATACGCCCATATTCAAACCTGACACAGAAAAGCTTATTTATTAAAAGGAGAGAAACAGAATAGTCATGTGAGTTTGACATTCGCCAGTCTATTGGAATGATTTTGAGCTACATCGGCTTCTCAAAAAATGCATCCACACCCGTGTTGGATCCTTCAGAAACGCACTTCTTTCAGTGGATCCAGCACACACCGGACAACATTGTTGAAGAGTCCAAACAACCTAGATTTTGAGTGGAATGCTGAATAATAGGAAGAATTGTACAAAACGTCACATATTAGCCCATGAACTAGTGAAAGCCTACAGCATGTGTTCCTAAGATGTGTGATCAAGATAAATCTGAGGAAAGCATATGATTCTGTTGAATGGATCTTTCTATAACAAGTAAACTGAAGAGCTCAAGTTCCTACTAAGTTTATGACTTGGGTAATGGTATGTGTGAAAACGGTAAATTACTCGATAGTGATAAATGGAGAGCTGCCAACAGAACCTTTCACTGCAACCAGAGGTCTTAGGCAGGGTGACCCCATGTCACCTTTCCGATTTGCAATCTCTAAGGATTATCGAGTAGGACACTGGCTGGTCTTAAGACGACTACATCTTTCAGATACCATCCTAGACGCTCCAAGCTAGGGGTTTATTCACCTTTGTTTCGCAGATGATTAACCAACAACAATATAACATTCCTAGTGAAATCCCACAAGTGAGTTATAGGGACGGGAGAGTGTATGCAGACCTTACCTCTACCTCGTGGAGGTAAACATGCTGTTTCCAGAAGACCCTCAGCTAGAGTATAGTCAAATGATTAACCAACATTAAATCTTTTTGAAATTTTACACACCAAGACTATTTGTGAATATGAGATTTTCAAGAAAATTTTGAATTCTTCCAAACCTAATTTCTTATCCCTCTTTTCCAACCTTCAACCACTTCTCTTGAACAGTTTAAAGGCAGAAATTTCTCTAATAGACAAAAATACAACAGCGAAAAGACGTCGTTAAAGAAATAATAAGCAAAAACATAAATCACCACAAACATACAGACTACACTACTTCTCAATTCTCATACATCAAAACAAGATTGATTCTGAATAACCAACCAAGACTCAATTTTTTTAGAATTTTACACACCAAGGCAATTTGTAAAAATGAAATCTTTAGGAATATTTTGATTTCTTCATGCCCCAATTCTTTTTCTCTCTGTTTTCCAACCTCCAAACACTCATTTTATACAATTCAAAGGGTGGAAATTGCTCCAATAGACAAAAAGATAACAATGAAGTACACAAAACCACCCTTTTTTCATTTTTTTGTTGTGGATTACAAGGTGGGGGAATCAAACTTCGTGAAAACTCACGTAGCCAACCAATTGAGCTACTAACATTTTCTATACACAAATTTCCAACCAAGATTAAATCTTTTTAGAACTTTACACAGCAATACAGCTTATAAAATTGAAAATTCTAGGAATTGTTTTTTGAAAATTCTTCCTGACTGAAATTTCTCTAATAATAAGCAAAAACACAAAACACCCACAAAAGTTCAGGCAAATAAAGCTTGTAATACATCAAAAGCAAGAATGGTTTTTAAAGAATAGCTCAACAAACCCACTTTCTGATAGATGAATGATGAAATTCCGATTTTGTCCTTATGTTGATGCCTCCATTGATGAGGGGTACTGTAGCACTAAGCACCATTTTCAGTTCTTTATCACTATGTATTTTTTTCCTCTTCCCTTTTTGGTATTTGGTCAGCATTTTGAGCAGGATCATCTTCTACAAATGAACAAGATAATTTCACTTGAGCCCCTCCAAAGATCCTAATAATTACATATAGGCTCCTTTAACTTTTAATTGTGGCAAGATAGTATGATTTTTTTTAAAATACACTAATTGAGCTCCATATCAATTTAATTTTAAACGGATCCAATGAATTCGAAAGAATTGGACGAGGAGTCGTATGAGGTGAAAATCTCATGTACGGTTCTGTAGAGTGGTGGCAAGGGTGACTTATCTATCAACTTTTTCACTATCACACCAAAAAACTCAAACTCAGTTGCTAGCTCAAAGATCTGTGAATTAGCTCATGCTTGACTAGCCAAGCAGACAAACGACTCTGCATTTTTTTTTAATCTCTCCTGTATTTTTATTTGTATAAGTATTTCACATTTACGATTTAAATTTATGATAATTGACCCACCACTTCTTATTTTGGGGCTTCGGTCGCCAGCTCCCCTGTCATCAGATCACTAACTTCCTTGACCTTTCGGCACTAGACAAACGTCAGTCTCCATACATGATCTTATGACTTTGTGGAGACCTGTGTTTCAAAATTACAATTCGTGCCAAATTTTGCTTCCCCAATACTTAATGAAGCGCTTTTATGTAGGCATTGCCTTCTAGCTATATTTTCAATTACTCTATTCATTTCATAAAGTATTCGACTTGATTTAACAACTACTACATACGCTATTCATGGGAATCCAACACAACGATCATAAGTACTCTCTTTTGACTTCTGTTCTGACAAATTGAAATTGAGAAATTAAAAAGAGAAAGAGAAACCAAACACTAGCACTCCATATACTATTTGACATAGAATTTATTAATAACTTTGTACATGTCATTAATCACAAGCATCTACACTGAAAGTCAAAGCATTGTTTTTCATATCAAAAGTTAATCCTGTGCCTTGAAGTTGATGAGAGCCTATAAGTGTTGAGTTATCATTCCATGGCAAAAAAGCTAAGCAATAAAACCCTTGTAAATTAGCTACAACTCTTTCTTGTATTAGCATCAACTCTTGTTTATGAGTAACATTCCCAAAGAAAAATCTCACAATTGGGAAATACATATCTTCATCCTCTTTTATACTTTTATAGCAAGTATCAAATATACCAATAGGGTATTGAAGCATAGGGTATTGGACTTCATCTCTGAATATGTATCGAAAAACAATGTATAAGTCATGAGGAAATCACGTTAGCAATGACCCTGTGTCTACCATGGCACCATGATCTGGTCTCTGGACATTCCACCACGAAGGATCCACGGGGACTTCCTTATTGTTGATCCAAATCTTGACAAGATCAACGAAGTAAAAATGAGGGTGCAATCGATTCTTCAATAGTTTTGCCTCTGTACCATATACCCATGGAGCCTTATTAAACGTTAGGAAAGATGTTTGGGTTGATGTTAAGCTAGGGAGACATACCGCGAATAAGGAAGAACCTAATTGTGATGGCAATGAATATCCCCCTGGTGTTTTTGCACTTACTCTTTTACTAAGACCAACGATCCCAGAAAAAGTACCACTAAAATGAGTACCACTTTTTTGATCAACGCTACATCCAAAATTAATACGTACTTGTGTATTGTCTGAGGGAAATGTGATGATTTCTGATGCCACGAAGCCTTTTGTTGTTTCTCCATTGTCATAAACATGTCCATAGAAACATGATTTGCTTCCTAAAGCACAATGAAAATCAGGATCTGATGATATACAAGTTGCACTATCTTCAACACAATCCAATGTTCTAAATGTGTTTGATTTGGTATAATTGTATATAGAATAATATTCTGGCTTGTAACACTTATCTTTAATGCATGGTGCACATTGCCACCAAGTGAAGTAGTTTGCAGTATCTATTAGGTAGGTTCTTTCACTTCCAACCCTAAAAGTGGCAACATAATGACCTATCAAGTACATAGCAGGTGCAACCTTTAGGATTTGATCAAAGATCTTACTCGAATTTCGCGCATAAGATTTCCCTCGAAAATCATTCCCCTTTTTACTTTTAGTAATACTAGCATGGGACCTGAGCTTCGACGATAGGTAAGTTGCTCTGGCTTGATCTTGAGCAAGACGATTATTGAACACAGAGTCATAGTTCTTGAATTTTGACTTTTCAAAAAGGTCGAGATGGTAAACACTAAAAGAGTTAGGGGGCATTGGAGGATCTTGAAGGTTGGATGTATCAAAATCCATGAAGGCTTTTCTAGCTTGTTTAAGGGCACTATAATTAACCTTGAAATATGATTGGTCATATACCAAAGAAGCTAATGGATTCAAATGAGGAGGTGTTCCATGTTGGAAGTTAGTTTTAGTATTGAACATTTGGTTTGAAATTTGTGTTGATTATTCTATCATTTATATACAACATAATGGTTTGGGAGATCCTTGTAAAAGCTTCAAGATTTTACCTACGCCCTCCATTCTAGTCTGACTTGACACGAAGTTTGAAAAAATAACATAGACTTTTCATTCTTCTGGTCCTAAATTAAAGTTATGATAAATGTATTACAATGACCTTTAATTTTGTGACCTGAAATATGCTACGTGAAAAGTTGAAATTAAAATTCTGTCAAAAAAGAAAATGAGTCAGTCTTTTTCCAAACAAATATGGAAAAGAAGACACTCTACATATTATGAGATAGAATTGTGCGAGAAGACATGGAAAAAAAATATGTCCAAATCAAAATACAAGAATTATAGAAACAATATTTACTATGATTCTAGAGAAGAAAAGTATTCTATAAATTAAATGAAAAGATCAAGATCATTTTATTATTTAAGAAAGAAAGGTCCAAAATGGAAGTTTCCCAATTACAAAAAAGTGTATTAAATTCAGATCAAAATGATCAAAATTTAAATTAAAAAGATGGATATGATAACATTCAAATTAAAATAAATCAATATCTAAAATCAAATTAATATATTTAAGAACAATATATTACTTAATTCAGAAACTAATTAATTTGCATTATTCTTCTCCTTTGTTTAAGATTTTTTTTAAACACAGTATATGTCAAAAAAGTAAATAAATTGTGCTTAATGGTGTAAAATGAATATTTATATAATTAAATAATCTAAAACATAATTGCAAATAATTGGAATTATTATCAACCATTCAATTTTTGCAAAAATCAAATGGAATATTACACCACAATTGCCAATTAAATTTCATGGACACCAAATTAGTTATTAAAATGTACATTCAGATTCAGAGGTAATTGAATCTAATGGCCAAAGCACTCTTATAGAAGATGGCGTGGAAGACTTGCTTCTAACAATTTTCACATAGGGTTCGAGGAAGCAAGGGCGGACCTACATAGAGTCTGTCGGGTGCTCGAGCACCCCTTAATCTTGTACGACCATGTATATCTACGAAGTTTTTAATAGGAATTGATATAAATTTAACACAGAGCACCCATTGAATAAATGATTTGATTGATTCGGTGCTTAAGGCTACCTTTTTGCTACTTTTTTCGTTGTCCTTATTTATAATCGCCCTTTTACAACTTTTCTTTTTAAAAAAATCGTATACAAATAAAGACCGTTTCTTTCTTCTTTATTCAAGGTAATAAATGTTACTCTCTTCATTTCTAGTAATTGTCATGTTTCACTTTGCAAAAGTTAATTTTTAATTTTTCAAAGCTTAATTAGATTAGACTAAGTTAATTTTTAATTTTTCAAAGCTTAATTAGATTAGACTAATTTAATTTTTGAAAATTAAAATTTCAATATTCAAAAACTATACTAAAAGTGTTATAATTTATAACTTCTCTTATATTAATATGATTAAAAAAATATATCTTAAAATATTGATCAAAATTGATGTTGTTTGGCTCTAGAAAAAGAAAACTATGACAAGTGAAAATGAACAGAGTAAGTACTTGTTCTCGTTGATTATTTTTACTACTGATTTCAAACACGATCGCATTTTTATCACAAGTGTTAAATTTGTACATTTATGTTTTGTGATTGATGGCTAAGGGAGAGCTACGTAGGTCCAAGAAGTTCATTTGAACTCTCTTGGACGAAAAATGCACTATTTATATATAGTTAAAATTATAGTTTGTATTTATATAATAGATGTTGAATACACTTTAACTTTTCATATATGACGATTCCACGGAAACAACCTCTCTATCTCTATGAGATAGTGGTAAGGTCTGCATACATTTTTACCCTCCCCAGACCCCACTTGTGGGATTCCACTGCATATGTTGTTGTTAGTGAAAATTTTAATTCCACTACTATTAAGCTAAGTAAACACTCCGTCACTCGAGGAAGGACCAAGATAACATAGACTTGACTTAAGTTGGGGAATTTAGATGTTGCGTGAAAAATGTGTTGGAAAAATGTACCATTGACCTAAGTCAAACTGCTGTCCATTTTTGCAGAAATCAGTTGGTAAATTACACCATAACTCAATAAATTTCATGATGCTCCTTCTAAGTTACACCACAATGGTTTCTAAAACAAAAAATACAACTTCCACAATGTGCAACAGCAACATTCTTTACTTAGTACTACCAATTTTCATACTACTTTGCAGCTTTTCTCTAAGATGCAACGCGGTGCAGAGTGACATCGATTGCTTGATGTCGATAAAAGAATCGTTG
>JBCEWC010003899.1:0-28835 GCA_038996855.1 Solanum aculeatissimum | reverse complement strand
CAAACTTTATGACCACGGTTACAAAATGTAATTTTAGAAACTGTAGCTATTTTAGCCTATTATGTTTCACTAGGTGGCTGTTTATGAAAATTCCACAATATTTTTTCATAAAAACTATAACTAAATACAACTGTAACTTCAAAAAATTTAAATAAAGTGAAAAAACGCGCATAGCTCACCTTTTGTCGTGCACCTAAGGAGCACAAAGATGTCCAGGATGATCCACCCACACTATTGGTGGAAAAATATGTAGAGGGATGGATTGAAATCTTTCAATTATAAAGTGGAAGATGTCTCTCACAATGGATAGGATTACTACATTTATAATATTTGACTCTTCTATTTTATAATATAAGAAGTTGGAGCACGTTGAAGGGTAGGAAAATCAATTTTAACATAGTGCCGCTATAACCCTAAGAAAACGAGGTGACTATATTCATAATAGTATGTAGTATCTTGTATATGAGCTAATTTATGACATTATGTGATTATTTATATTTAGATATTCTGATTAAATTTGATTGGATGTTTTAGATATATTAGTAAGGCTGAGTGATTTTGCTAACCTTCAAAAATTGAGAATCATAAAACAATTACAACATACCCAGTGGAATCCCACAAGAGTGGTCTGGGGAGAGTAGAATGTACGCAGACCTTACCATTACCTCAAAGGTAGAGAGACTGTTTCCTAGGAACCCTCGTCTCAAAAACCCATAAGCAAAATAAACTAGATATGAAAAAAGAGAAATGAAAAGAAAAGGAAACAAAAAGGACAACTAATAACGAAAAACACATGATAGTGTGTAAACACAATAAAAAAAATAACATATATGTGACGACTAATGACAACACAGGATATAAGAACACGACTAATCCTACTACCCTACTATACCCCAAGACCAAACATCAACCTAACCCTACTAACCTATTAGCCCGCTACTCTAATTCGCGACCTCCACTCCTTTCTATCTAAGGTCATATCCTCGGTGAGATCCAGTTTCGCCATATCTTGTCTGACCACCTCCCCCTAGTACTTCTTCGATCTACCTCTACTATGTGTAACCCCTAAATTCAACCTCTCACACCTCCTAACAGACACATCAATGCTTTTTCTCTGCTCATGTCCAAACCATCGCAATCTCGCTTCCCTCATCTTATCAGCCACAAGGGTCACCTCTAGTTTCTCCCGAATGGTCTCATTCCTAATCTTATCAATCTTGGTATGATCACACATTCATCTTAACATCCTCATCTCCACGACGTGCATCTTCTGAATATGTGAGTTTTTGATTGGCCAACATTCTACCCCATACAACAAAGACCGTCTAACCACCATTCTGTAAAACTTACCTTTGAGTTTAGGTGGTATTTTTTTTATCACATAATACTCTAGAGGCAAGCCTCCTTTTTTTCCATGCTGCCCCAATAAGATGTGTGACATCATCATCATCGTCACTACTTTGGATAATGGACCCAAGATATTTAAAGTTTTCTCTCTTGGGGATTGGCCGAGTGGCAAGCCTCACATCAATATTTGTTTCATCCCTCACAACACTGAATTTGCACTCCAAGTATTCTATTTTGGTCCTGCTCAGTTTGAACCCCTTGGATTCCAAAGCGTGTCTCCAAACCTCCAATCTATCATTAACTTTAGTCCAAGTCTCATCAATCAGTACTATGTCATTTGCAAATAGCATACATCATGGAACCTCCTCTTGAATGGACCGCGTCAATTGATCCATCGCCAAGACAAATAGAAAAGGGCTCAACACAGATCCTTGATGAAGTCTCATCTCAATAGGAAAATACTCTGAGTCCCCTCCTACTATTCTTACCCGAGTTTTGGCTCCGTCGAACATGTCCTTTATTGCCCTAATATATACCATTGGGACCCATTTCACCTCCAGACACCTCCATAGGACATCCCTCAGAACTTTGTCATAGGCCTTCTCGAGATCAATGAACACCATATGAAGATCCTTCTATCTTTTTCTATATTTCTCCACTAATCTCTTAACAAGATGAATTGCCTCATTAGTTGACCGCCCTAGCATGTATCTAAACTAATTCTCTGAAATAGACACCTTTTTCTCACCCTCATCTCGACGACTCTCTCTTAGACCTTCATGGTGTGACTTAACAACTTGATACCCCTGAAGTTGTTGCACTTTTGAACATCACCCTTGTTCTTGTACAATGGAACCATTGTATTCCTCCTTCATTCATCAGACATCTTGGCGGTCTTCATAATAGCATTGAACAGTCTAGTCAACCACTCTATGTCATCCTTGATCATGTTCTTCCCAAAATCTACTAGAATCTCATTGAATCCAATCACCCTCCCTCTCCTCATCCTACTAATAACACGTCTAACCTTCTCAACTCTAAAACGCCTGCAATAACCAAACTCTCGATGACTCTCGGAGTGTGTCAACTTACCCAACTCAATATCTCTATATCATTTTTAGTTTAAGAGTTTATGAAAGTAAGTTTGCCACCTTAGCTTAATGGAAGTCTCATCCACCAACACCTCACACTCTTCATCCTTGATGCACTTCACTTGGTCCAAGTCGCGAGCTTTCCTTTCTCTCTCCTTAGCGAGCCTATATAATCTCTTGTCCCCCCCTTTATCACTTAGCTCCCCATATAGGCGCTCAGACACTGCTGTCTTAACACTTATCACTGCCATCTTTGCCTTTGTCTTAGCCATCTTATAGATCTCCTTAAGCCTTCGCTTCTCATCCTCACCCCTACGCTCTAACCACTTCGTATAAGGAATCTTCTTAGCTTGCACTTTGCCTTGGACTTCATCATTCCAACACCAATCGCCCTGACATCCAACAAAAGTCCCTCTCGAAACCCCTAGAACCTCGACAACTACTTTTCTAATACAACTAGCAGTAGTGTCCCATATAATGTTCACATTTTCGTCAATGCTCTAAGCCTTTAAATTACTCAACTTTTCTTCCATCTATCGTGAAAGGGTAGGAGTCAGGTCGCCCTATCTAATCCTCGGTTGGACATTAAAAATCTTCCTCTTCTTTTCTCTCTTAATCTCTAAATCCATCACTAGAAACCTATGTTGAGTGGAAATATTTTCACTCGGAATAACCTTGAAATTCTTACAAAGGCTTCTATCTCCCTTCCAAAGAAGTAAGTAATCAATCTGAGTCTTAGCTACGTACTATGAAAGGTAATCAAGTGATTTTTCCTCTTCGGGAAACATGAGTTGGCAACTAACTCAAAAGCTTTGGCAAAATCCAAGAGAGACGCCCACCTCCGTTCGTCTCCCCAAAATCAAAACCTCCATGGACATCTTCAAACCAACTAGTGGTCGCCCCAATATGTCCATTAAAGTCTCCCCCAATGAAGAGTTTTTCCACCTCTGGTATGCCTCTCACAACCTCATCCAAATCTTCCCAAAAGAGCCTTTTGACTTCCTTATTCAGGGCCAATTGAGGCGCATATACACTAACTACATGCCTACCAACCACAAGTTTGATAGACATCATCCTATCATTAAACCTTCCAATTTCCACCACATATTCCCTAAGGTCCTCATCTACTAGTATACCTACAATATATCTATCCCTAAAACCACCCGAGTACCATAATTTGAACCCTGAGAATCATATTTAAAAAAAAAACACATCTAAATTCTAAATACTTCATTCATTTTTTACTAATCACTATTTGACTTGACACACCCATTAAGAAAATAATTATTGATATGGATATTTTACAATACTATTCCTGCTAATTGATCTCTTGTATTAGGTTTTGGAAAATAGTATGTAATGTCAAGAGTAAAACATAAAAAAAATAATTATTATTTTTTGATATGTCAAAGATAATAACTAAAAATAAAAATCTATTTTACGAATAAATAACAAATAAAAGTGAATGAAAAGAATATTATTTACAAAATATATATAAGCACACAATTTGACTTAAGAAATTTAAAATAAAATAAATATTATTTAATTTGCATGATCAAATATTAATTTATAATTCATATCACGGATCCAAAGAACATCTTCGTTGAAGAAGAGACAAAGGAGTAAAGCAACTTGAAAACATGGTTCGGCTAAATTTAATAACCTTAATTAGTCAAATAAATAATATTATATATTAAAATATATGCCATTTATATTATGTTATTAATATTAATACATAAATACATACTTACTGGCTATTATTTTAGTGGACAGATAATTTTGTCAATTTCTCATAATAAAGATTGATTTAATGGATCATTTTTCTCGTTCAATATTTAAATATTTGTATTAAAATTTGACTAATTTAAATTCGTATATTGAAACTCTATTTTTAAGACAATGCCTCCAATATGCTTTTTTTTTATATTCAAAATTCAAATTCAAAATTTATAATTAAAAATAAATAAATTTCAATTATTCTATCATAACAGTGTTGACAAACTCTGTTGTAAAATTAATTAATTACATTAACATTCCTAATATAGTGCTCTTTTTGCTGCAATCTACCATTCTATTTTTTTTCGTTGGTTTAAAAAAGAGATTTAATAATTTAAATATTTATGTGATGGTGTTTATGATTACAAATTAATAAATGTTATGATTTTCTCAAATTTTGTATTAAGTTAAAATGGGCTAAACAAATTATAACAGATGTTTAGCCTTTTTTTTAATTGTGGGACCAAAACATGATATTAACTCAACTACTATAGTTGTCCAATCATATAATATGCTTTGTCCTCTGTTATGTCAAACCACTATTCTCCTCCTCCCTTCTCTCTGCAATAGCTTGGTCTGATCAAATTACAATATCAACAGGTGCAGCTACTTTTCTCTTCCTTCTACAACAATAATGAATTCTGTTTTTTTAAAAAGTAAATTTGGGTGTTTTCCTTTTCCTTCTTGTAGTGAAAAAGTAAGATCAAAATTTTGAGTTTTGAAGCTTTTTTGGGCTTTTATATTACAGATACTTAACAATATATAAGTAAAGACTTGATCTTTTTGAGCTTTGGTGGAGGTTTATAGTACTTTGTGTTAGAGCTTGTGCTTCTTCTGCACGGTCACTTCAAGTTTGTGCTTTTTTTTTTTAGTATTTTCATTCACAACAAGATTCTTTTCCTTTTTCCTGGTAAAATCTGGCATGAATTTATTGGGATGTGTATGCTTTGATTTTATTTTTATAATTTATGGGTACTAGCTAGCTCCCACTCTGTCCATTAAGGCTGGAATAGAAGAGAAGAAATTGCATAGTGTTTTTGCTTCCGCTGTAGTTTGAATCTGAGACCTTATGATTCTCAGACAACTTTATTGACCACTGGGTCTATTTAGGGAGTCGGGAGGTGTTGCTCGTTTGAACACAAGACTAAAGGTTGGCTCGGTGGTTTAGGAGTTCAAAATTCAGGTTGAGGTTCCAAGGTCAGATTCCTTGAACTACATCTTTATCTTTTGAAACCCCTTAGTGAAAATTCTGGATTTGCCATTGCTAGGCCACATACCCTTGGCTGCATGTTGTTTCTGGATTGTGGACGGGGTTTAACCCGTCTTACTAGTAAGGGCTGCTTGTTATATGGCGCTGTGTGTAAGTGAATAGAACAAACAAATTGAAATTACTAATGACAGATGGAGGTTGAGGATAAACGTGATGGGCACCTCTGTCCTTTTCTCCTTTTCTGTGGACATTAAGTGATGGAAATATTTATGATTATTAAGAGGGGAAAATTCGCCCTAATCCATCTAAGGGAATTTATTATCAGTCTTGCATACTATCATTCTGTATTCATAGTGGATACTAGTCATTGATTCAGGCTGCTTTTGGAAACTTCAATTGGACTCCTGATTTTAGATGCCACTCTTTCTATTCTTGGAGTTTTGATTTTGGATAAAGAGGTTGAGGTCCATTTATGTATTCAATTCTAGAAGCAACTCTGTCTACACGGAAAATAATTTATCATAGTTTTAAGTGTTTTCAAGATGATAAAATACCTTTTTTCCATCTGGGAAGCAGTCTTATTTAATGCAGAATGTGATGTCAAAATAGGTATTCTCGACTTGTCATACATAATTTCTTTGAAATGGCATTGAAAATCTTGATGTTGCGCAAATCTCATCATGGTAGCCTTGTGGGAGGGATAGAATATATAGGAACCTAGGATAACACATAAACTTGAAACCATATGGAAAAAGGGTTTGCAAAAGGGAAGAAAGAGGCAAGGTAGGAAAATATAAGGCAAACCCTGTTAATGATTTGAGCATAGATCTCAATATACTGCCAATGACATGATATTTTGAACAATAAATTTGCAGATGAGATGTGTGTTTCTGCCTCCTTGGGCTGGAGATGAATAAAACTCATCATAGAGTGTGAAGATGCATGCTATAGCAAAAGCCAGAAGTACCTAACTCATGAAGTGCACAAAAATGCTTTGGGGCAATATTGAGACCAAATGGCATGACTAGCCATGATTACAACTTTTAAACTTCATCACTATATCTCTGATCTGGTTTTAATTAAGTTGATAGCCATTTTCAGAGTCCATCTTTAAAATTTTAATGAACCTTCAATTCTTTCCGAATTTTCCTCTGCCATTGAGGTTGGAAGTCATTGTTTGACTATTTCTTCATTAATGGCTTGACTACCAACATATACTTGAGCTTCCACCTTTTGGAGTCGACTAAATGCTTGTGTGGCGTAATATCCAAGATATGTTGTGCTTATCAAATTCAAAAGTGATTTTCCTCCTATTTTTCCAGGCGTTGCTTGGGAAAGCAATCTTCCTCCTTGCAATGCCCTATTAACAATAACATCAATTTTCTCTAGTCAAAGCTTCATGTGGCACCAAGCCGAGCTTAAAAGCTTTTTACCCAAGATATGATGTGAAAATCTCGATAGATTGCTGTCTAAGAAAGAATTATACATGACAGTGGTTACAAAATGGTACTAAGAACTTAAGATCTGTGGCATCTCTACACCTGCTCATTTGATATCCACATAGACTAAATTCTTGTTGATCCACTTCTGCTGATCATTGCCATAGACTTGAAATGCTTCAATCTTTTATGCACATGTATTTGCTCATGCATTCTCATGTAGGGAAGAGAAAAAAGGTAATTCACATGAGATTAAGGAAAGACAAGCAGAGAGTAATCGGCAAGAAAACCTTGTGGGTGAGATTGTTCTGAATTGTTTAGAAGGGAGTCAAAGGAAGCTGCTATGGAATTTGACTATGGAGGATGTTCATATTTGCAAAAACTCATTTTTCCTTAGATGTCATTAGTGACATAAAACAGAAAGAAATAGGAAAGTGGCCATAAGCTCTCTGATCGAGTAGTAAAGATAAAGGGAAAGGTTGAACAACACTGTGCTTTCCAGACTTGATTGAGAAAGAGTGTTAATAGTTGTGTGAATAAGTTATCCTATCAGGAACAGTAAGCTTATGCCTTACTTATGATAGGTAATTTGTCCCTTCTAGCTTTTTATCTTCTAAAAGATTGGTTAAGGTACTTTACGGGTCACACATTTAATGTTTGAGTTTTGAAGTCCATTCAAAGTAATCTCATTGTGATATAACGACTGTCATTCTTCTAAGTCTTTAAAGGTAATTGGCAATAATCATAAAATAGTTTTTTTATCCTCACTATGAGGTTGGAATCTGTGAGTTGGGAATGCTGATTATACTCTGTAATGCTGGTTTCACTTAATTCTAGCTTTATGTTTTCCGGCAGACATAAACATCATGGGTGATGGTCCTCGAGGAATAGAGGTGTTTGAAGATCATTTTCAAGCTTCAACATCTGGTGAAGATTCCTTGCAGAGCCCAGCTATCTCTAAATATAAAGGAAGTAATGATTCTTTAAGGTATATCTTCTAAAGGACATTTGAGGTAAAGACGAGTTATGCATTTTAAAGGAATTCACTTTTTTAATTTGTTTTATTTGGCTTCTCCCGTATTAGAATAGATCCATTAGTAGATCGTGGACTAGAAGAAAATTGAAAGGGGCTGTTTCAATGTTGAATATGTTTAACCTCAACAAGCTACCTTGGATGTCTGGCGCAGATGGTCAAGAAAAGGTACATGTTGTTTACAGTTGTCTGCTAACTGTTTAGCTTGCTATTTCCTACTTAATTGTTCTGAAGGTCATCATTGTCTTTGGGTTGGGGAAGGGAGAGATTACAGATATTATCACATCTTTCAGGTAGTGTTAACTGCTGCAGAAGTAGATTCTCTTCGGTCAGAACTCGGTGCTTTGGAAGAAAGAGAAGCTCATTGCAAAGCTCAGTAAGATTTGATACCCCCATTGTGGGCTTGCTTGTGCCTTATGCAACCTATTCTGTTTTTCCTTATATAACTGTGCATAAGTTCCTTCCCCTTTGATAGTATTGTGCTTTTGATTTCTTATTGTGAAAATGAGAAGGGTCTCCCAGGCATTTAGCAGGTTGGTTTGGTTATAGTTATTTCTAGTTCATATGGTTAGATTAGTTTATCATCTCTTTGTTCAATCTCTAATGCTTGTGAGGCTTCTCATCGGTCATCATGCATAATCACTGTGAATATCATTTTGAGCATTAAAAAGCACAAGTACTCATCTCTATTTTAAGTGTATCATCAGTGATCTCTGAACATGTTCACAGATTTATATCTCTTCAGTTTTAACAAAAGTGACCCCAAGAATTTGAGGCCAAAGCTTGCTTTGGTTCAACGGTAAAGGTAGTACGACATGAGATTAGCAGTAGGTTCACGTCACGAGTTCAAATTCTGCTGCTGAACCAAGTTGGATATTTAAATGGAGAAGGGTAGAGGGACCCCATTATCCACTGAGTTTTGAAGCTAGAAACAGCATATTTCTTGGTTATTGAAATCAATAGAATAGGGCCAAAATTATTTGCACCAATTTTTATTTTATTTAATTTTCCTTATTTCAATTGCGAAAAAAGCATGGAATATTGTTGCAGTTTTCACTTTACTTTCAAACAAAACATTTGTTTAAAGGTAGAGAGATGATGAACATCTGATGGCAAAATCCCTTATTGGAAGACTATCTTGAGTAAATAGTCATGTTCTTGATTTTGTTATTCTTATCACCTAATAGTGGACAAAAGGTTATATAAATGGTTGAGAGTGGACCAAGTCCCAATTTGAAGAAAAATGAGAGATATTCTTTCATGGCAAATGTGAAGTACTGTTCAAGGATCACCCACTAGTCCTACAGAACATAGGAACAAAACTGTTACAGAGAGGAAAAGAGCCTTCACTGAGAGTAATTCTTCTAGCTATTCTTAGATTATACTCGCAATTACTCCGGAAATAACATTTTCAATGCTAAAAGGTGATCGGTTTGTCAAAAGAGTATTGTCTTTTGATACTTTATCAAAAAAGAAAAAAAAGAGTATTGTCTTTTGATTTTCATTGTTTTTTTCTCTTCACAGATTAGAACACATTGATGAAGTCATACGGGCTGCACGACTTTCGGGATATTTGGACATGAGAATGGTATTAATAGCAGCTGTCATCATCTTAACATTGTTTGGATTTCAGGAAAAACTTCACTGGATTAACATATTTTGTTCCACAATTTTTATGTGTTCTTTTCCCAATAGAGATGGGCAACTTTACCCGGAGAACCTCTTCCAGTTGATGACACTGATGTTGATGATTGGCTTCCTAGATTTTTTGTCCTTCAGGGATCGTGTATGTTCTGGTATTCGTCATGCACCGGTAACTTTTTCAACAGTTAAAAGTTTCTACTGGAATGCCTTTTGGGATACTCTCCAACTATGTAGAAATATGTCATTCCAAGCTTTTTGGTGTACTATCACACTTGTCTTTTTTTTTTCCTAGCCCCTCTATCAGATAACTTTGAATGTTACATTATAAGAAGCCAGATTCCTTAAATGACATCTTAGAAATTTATGCTGATTTTATTGGTATTTAGTATTTACTACAATCTAATGGACCACCTAGATGTTTTTTCTGAGTAAAGATTTACTGGTTTGAGATAGTAGGAACTAGAGATCGCAATTTTCAGTGCGTTACTAAATCCTTACCCTTCGCAACTTCAAATCATCTAACTTGACCCACACTAAAACATTTTGCTAAACAGACCTAAATGGAGAGTGTAGCAGAAACAACACAAAAAATGGTAGAAGGTAGTATATGGCTGGGGATGGTTTAACGAAATGAAAGAAGAATGGTAGACTAGACAAACCTGCATTTTGGAGGGATCCATTTAAATGACTAGTGCTTAGAAGTTAGAACAGTGCTAGACTCACTACCAACAAATGTGATGCCACTATTTCCTATGTCTGTTAAGGAGGAAAGAAAGTTGGATAAACTTGGGAAAGATTTTCGATGGTAGAACAGCAAGGAAATGAAAGATTATCACTTGTTGAGATGGAGCACTGTTACTGCAACCAAAGTGAAGGGACTGAATGGGATTTAGAAATGTGAGGTTGCTGAATAAGACGTTGCTTGTAGAAATGGTAATGAAAGTTTGAACTCCAAAGAGGAAGCATTGACGAGGAGAGTAATCAAAGAAAAATATGGTAGGAGGTAATTGGTGTATAAAGCTGGTGACAAGGACTCATGGGGCTAGAATTTGGAGGCAAATTACGGCACTAAAACATAGTTTTGTCAAAATATTGGTATGAATTTGGTGATGGCTGGAAAGAATTTTTCTAGCACACGACAATTAAATATAGCATTCTCCTTTTTTTTTTTAATTTACAGTAACATGAAATATGACATTCTCCTTTGAAAGAATGAAGATATATAGGAGAGAATAAGATGTTGAAAATTTTGGTGATAATATAAGAATATGAAAGAGTGGAAAGGGTGGTTAGTTTGCTAAAAGAAGTGGAAATGTTTGCTGGAACCACTTTAGAACCTGACAAACTAAGATGGAGACACAATACAAAAGGAATTTTCTCCATCAAAAATCTAAATAAGAGGGAGAACGAGTTATAAAGGAGGATGAGCTAAGGATATGGAAGAACCTTTGGAAAAATATCGCTCCTACCAAGGTGAAATGCTTCACTTGGCTAATAGTAAAGAAGGCATGCCTTTCTCATGAAGTATTACAAAAGAAGTGGAGCGTAGTGGTGACTAGATGCTTCTTGTGTGATGAAACTGGGGAGACAAATAATCATCTGTTCGTAAACTGGTAATTCACCACTCAAGTGAGAAATCTGTTTCTCAGCCTCACAAAGACAGTATGGACAATGCCAGAGCATACAGCTGACCCGATGAGCTGTCGGATTAGAAGAGGAGGAAGTAAGAGTCACAAAAAATGGTGGAGGATAGTACTCTCATGCATATGGTGGACTGTTTGGAATGAGAGAAATGGAGGGTGTTTTGAAGACAAGATCAGGTCCATTCATGATTTGAACTGCCTGGTAACGTTTTTGGTGTAAACGGAACTGTATAGAGGAAGTAGAGGAGTTAGTTGATTTGATAGGTACTCTGTAAGGATTAGATTGAATTCACCTCTCTGTAACATGTTTGTGATGGTGGCCAGCATTCCTAATGCTGAAGAATACAACTGTACTAATTCTTAAAAAAAAAAAGAGAATATATGAGACGACTATTATAGACAATAGGTGTGAGATACAATCCACATCTTAGGCTTAGAAGATGTTGAATTAACATTCAACTAACACTTAAAAGGATTCTATCATTCTAGCAGTGTCTCAAACTCAATGAGGGGAACAAACTTGCAATACGTATTTAAAAAACAGAAAAAAAACTAAAGACTCTCGGAAAAACTAGAAGAATCTTGTCAGATAAGTTGGTGCCAGAAAAATGGTCAATAGAGGTGTGTTGCTTCCAGAATAGTCATAAAAAGATAGGCATGGGATCGGCAGGATGATCACCAAAGAGGTGTGGGAGTTGCTGAAAAGAGACATGACACAGTCAGAATTGCTGTGGTAGGGAAACATGATGCTTCCAGAATGGTTACTGGTATATAGGCATGGTGCCCCCGGAATGATTACCCAAAAAAAAAAGAAAAAGATGTTGTATTGCAAGATTGATTTCCAGAAAGAATGTGGTGCAACCAAAGCAGCCGCTGAACAGAGGAATGACGCCAGTAGGTACTGGTCATTGGTGATGAGAGGTGCTGTTCACTGAAAAGAGAGGAGAAGAAATTAGTCAAGCAGGTGATCACCTGTTTATTGATGGAAGCTACTCAAGTCTAAAATATAATTGAGAGAAGGAGATATATTGAAGATATGGAATGCTGGAATACAAGAGACACCTATTTTTAGGTGTGATAAAATATCCACATCTTATATTTGTCAAGATTTTTACTGAATGCCAATCAAAGTGAGAGTTTTTCCATTATATAGAGAGTATACACATTACACATCCCTAAAGATCCGACTTCCTATCCCTAAAGATCACCTATTCTATCTCTCTAAGTCTGCCATTTTAAATCCCTTCAAATCTGCTATGTTATCCCTCCAAATCTGCTATTCTATCATATATTTATCTATATGATTTCTACAAAAAATCTCTATAATTACACTTATTTACAACATTAATGTATATAATCATTCACCATTAATTCATGATTTGTGAGCTGTTCATCATGCTAACAATATTTTCGATGAGAGACTATTTCATTGCAACACTTGAGACATTTCTAAGATTCTGACAAAATGGCATGTCCATGTTTAGTCAATCTGATCCTGATCACTGATTTGAAATATAGTGTTTAAGAGAAAACTAGAACAACTGGAAGATGAAGAGGATTAAAGAAAGCACCAAACCTTGAAGTCCTTTCAAGAACTTTCTACTTCTAGTGCAGCAGACATTTTGATTTGAAACAAGCAGGACAAGTGGATATCTACTTGCTATAACTCACTGATAGCAGTGAAAACTAGAGGCATACATGCTCTTGGGGAACCAATATGGAAAACTAACACTATACAAAATAAACTGCTTCTTTTGGTTGCTGGCATGTATAACATGTTTGACACAACAGAATCTCCAAAGGAGAGAAATTCACCTCCGCAGCATACATCATTTATTTTGGAGACGAAGCTGAAAGCAGTAATCACTTTTTCTGACATTGCTGTGTCACCTATGGCATTTATTATTGAGCATTTTGGGGCTAAAATGGGTAATGTCTGGGGACACCTATTGGCAGGTAAGATTCTGAAATAGAAGCGTTGTAAAGATACCAATGGAACATGTTAAAAATGGATGTTGGTGACACTCGATCTCAAAAGCTAAATCATGAGTTGAAGATTGTTTGTAACAATATAAGGATACAATAACTAACTTTTTCAACCAGTGTGTGACATTCTAACATTTGCACCTCCCCTCTCCCCCACATGTTGTACGGTTGGACATTTGAAGCGTGGACAATATAGCATGACAGCCAGTATTGGGCAAACCAACAATAAGAATGAGTCCGACTATGATACCATGTTAAGAAAATGGACATTGGTCCTAACTCAACCTCAAAGCTACCAATGAAAAGCACCACCAATATAAAAGTTTGTGTTGACATACAGACAAATATCTGCTGGCGAAAGAAGAATCTGAGATGCCAGTGTTCCTCTTCGTGAGATAATATATGTTTCTCAATTAGAGATGCCCATATTTCCTCTACATGAGATTTATAAACTTGTGAGATGAAGATATAAGGATACAACAACGTATTCCTTTGACCAATATGGATATTCTAACAAAACAAAATACCAGTTTGTATGTGGTGGATATTTTGGAGGAAAATGGACTCCTAATGTTTCAAGGGCAACAAACTCCATCTAGAAAATTAAGTTGAATTGCATAGTTTTTATTTTGATGTATATCTACTTAATGTTGAAGCCTTGGTGGATTATATTTTTTCCATGTTCAGCTAGAAGGGAATATACTTTGGCTTTTTAGATGTACATATCACAGCACCAGCTGACTGCTATATGTCATTAATAGAAATCCTTTATTTAATGGTAAAAGGAATCTAAAGCCTAAGAATAGGGAAGCAAAGCCAAGTAAAATAATACGAACTTACACCATTAAGGGGATCAAAGTAATCATATATTAAAGTTTGTGGGTTGCTGTGGAAGTATCGTTTGATTTAAATCAAAAGAAGTCCTTTTGTTTTCTAGAAGTGTTTTCTTCTGTTTCATCGAGAACAAGTGTGCTTTCACCCAAAAAAGAACTTTGTTTCAAAAAGCTAAAGGGTTCTTAAAAATCCTTTTGGTTTGGGGCCAAGCATTCCTTGGCCTTTACATCTGCTACTGCAGATACATTAGGGGAAAGCACCTGTGGCTGGGGTAGCAATTACCTTACCTATTTGGAATAGTTCAATCTTGAAATATCCCACCTTATATTGTCATCTGCTGTTTCTTTATGATCTGATATGTGTTCCTGTTATCCTCTCTTGATTTAATGGCTTAGCTTTGTTTTCATCAACTTTATTCCAAAATCCTTCCAAAGTTTAACTTCAGTCTGTATTGTATATCCTTTTGGTTTTTCTTTCTAAATTATTTCTGGTTCTGTCCTATTCTATTTTGATAAAATTGAATATTCTGTTGTTTCCTGATGCAACAAATATGCTATTTGTTGAATAATTTTGAATAACATGCTTGCAGATCTAAGTCCCCAAGATTCAACCCTTCTATCTGATGTAGTTGAAGTTGGAACCTTACCTTGCCTGATACGAGAAAATGAGGAAAAACGATATTGCTTTTATATCTCAACTTGTTATGGACTGAAATATGAATGCTCTAGTATTTCTAAGATAAAGGTATTGGTTCTGGATCCTTTATTGCAAGTAACCATTCTGATCTCTGTCTTGAATTTGTTGGGCTTGATAAGTAAGTTTAAGTTCCTGAATTGGTCAAGTTTGGAAGTTGTGCATTTCTAAATGGACCCTGCTAGGTCATATGCTTTACATACACCGCTCTATGGATGTCACTTTGTTTCAACACACCTAGTGCCTTTCGGCTAGTATTGAAAGTATTACATCATTATTCATATTTTAGAATTATCTTTGTATAGTGATAGATTTTTGTGAGTTCAAGTCATTTCTAAACTATTGAACTGCACAATTGTGTTACATATGAAAGGATCAGTATGCTTGATAAACATTCTCTTGTAATCTGCTGAACTCATACGTAGTTATGAAAGCTTAACATATTAGATTAGAAGCATTTGAGGACTAATCTTAGATAAGTAGCATTCTCTAGCGTCAGAATAGCTGCATATTAGTATAAATTTGTAAAGTATCCCACTGGTGTCCTTCGTATGTCCCCATCTCAAATAACATGGAGAACTCTTATCTGAAGTATATATACAAACACAGCCAATTCCTTTTCATGTTCCATTTGCATGCTTTATGTGTTGCTATCCTTTTCTTTTCCAGGTTGATTCGTGGTTGGAAGCATTACGGAATGATTGCAAGCTGTGATCTGACTGAACAACTATTAATGAGTTGACTAGGAATTGACATGATCTGCTATTATCAGCAACAACATCACTAAATAAGCCAGATTCAGAAGCAGAAACATATATATTACTTTTCCAAAACATCCACTGCAACATTTTAGTGTTTAGCCAGTGCATTCTGTACATAGTCTAGCATACAGCCATTGTACATCGTTGAAGTTAACATTGATAAATTAGTTTCAGCATATGCCAAGGATTGGGCTGATCTTATCATGTACGGCTTTAGGCTTGTTATCTACCAAAAAAAGAAAGCTTGTTTGGCTCTCCATGGCAAGGCATTCTCATAGCATATGAGTGCAGTAAACTTAACCTGTGGAGAGAAATGAATGAAAGAAATGTTGTAAAGGTAACCTTTTTATGGCTATATCTTGATTTCTTCATTCTTTTGAGATGTTATTTGATCAGAAATAGGAGGCTTCTAAAGATGCATGTTGATGAGCATATTGGTTGATGTTATTGTCACAACGTTATATTACCCATTCAGCAGAGGCAGACCCACATTTGTATGCACGTGCACTCGTTAACTTCGAAATAACTTATATGTATATACATGAATGTACCTAAGGATCATACATGTAATTATGCACCCAAAAACACAAAAACTAATTTGGGCCAACAATCATCTATGCACGTTCGAAATCATCTAATAGTGCTCCCATCGTCTTTAAATTCTGTGTTCGCCTCCGCCTATCTAAAACCACAAGCAGGAATACATCCGATCAACTTTAAACACAAATATGATTACTGCAAATTGTCTCTTTCACAAGTTTAGACCAAAATCATGATATCAAGAATAAAGGCAATTTCTTTTTGGTGCAAAAGATACTATATTATTTACGAAAAGGATAAAAAAAAAACGCTCTTAAATTATGTGAAATTGGACAAAATACTCTCAATTGATAGTTTGGTCTAAAAAATACTCTTGTAGTAAATAATTTGGTCCAAAAATATCCTTAATGTTATTTAATGGGCCAAAAATATTCTTTTTCCAAATAAATATATTATTTATTTTTTTGAATCACACTCTTTTTCTAATAATATTTTCTTATTAGCAAATATTTACCCTACTTCAATCCGAAAAACATAAAAAATAAAAATATTTTTTATTTTATTATGATTTTTTTTGTTGTTATTCAAATGAAAATTAATAATGGGTTCACTATGATCATACATATAAGAATTGTATTATCTATTAAAAAGGTAAATGCAATTATTCTAATTTTATTGTAAGATTAAGAAGAAAGAAAATCATTTCGAACAAGACAGGATTCGTTAGAAGTAATATATTAATTGAGAACATGATATGTTTAAAATAGAATTTAATTTTTACTTGTCCACTTTAGTATATCAAGAGAAAAAAATACCTCATATTTTACCTTTAATATTAATTACTTATTTCAAATCATTTTTCAAGTTCATTACGACTATAGACTAATTATAAATATCATGATAAAATACGCACATCATTATTATTTCTCAAGAGGTATGCAAAGCCCTTTGTCAACAAATAGAGTAAAATGTAAATGAGTTTTGGAAAAGGATATCTTTGTCATTTCCATATAGTAATCCCAAAAATCCCACATGCGAAATAAAGTTTATCCCGAGATAGTTATTCCTTATCCTACTAACCAAACGATCCTTAAATTTATTTTAAGCAGATCAAAATGACGAATTATGATATTTAAAGTTTGTCCAGCGGATATCACAATGGGGGTGTAGCTCATATGGTAGAGCGCTCGCTTCGCATGCGAGAGGCACGGGGTTCGATTCCCCGCACCTCCATTTTTCTTTACTCTTTTTCCCTAGCCTCTTCTACCTTATCTTCATCTCCTTCAGATATATTCAACAATCCTCACCATTTTTTTTCCCTCTCACTACTCCAAACACACATGACTCTCTCCTTGTTTTCTCCTTCCTTTCATCGTTTCCATTTCCCCCCGAATTACCATTTCCTCTTCTCTTCTTCTGCTTCTCATTTCTCCAAAAACCTGACTTTTTCTTACTATTCTTCCTCAAAAACCTTTAATTTCAAGCCTAAAGCTTCGTTGAGTGAAGCTGAGGGTGAGAAAAAGGTGTCGGAGTTGTTGGATGATGGGTTGATTAGTTCGGTTTCTGCTGCGAAAGATGCGAGTGAGGTATTGGACGTGATAGCTGAAAAGACTGGGAGAAGTGGTGAAGTTGTGAGCTCTTCTGATTGTTGTTTGATTATCTCTGTTGCACTTGATCGGAGCAATGCTGACTTGGCAATCTCCGTCTTTGATGCTATGCGTTCTACTTTTGATCATGGTACATTTCCTTTCTTCTCTCTGTCTGCTTTTAGTAATAAGCAATTCAAATGAGGAGGGAACTAAGAGAAGATACTATTAGCTTTGAAATTGCTCATTCTCCCCGGGTTTGGAAGCTTTAGGAATAGATTTTTAAAGTCGTGAAGAAATACTAATTGATACTTCCTTGTCAGGCAGTTTAAGAAAATTAAGAGTTTTGAATATCAAGGTCTTAAATAAAAGATATGTTGGATGTATTAACACATCCTTTAATTTGATCTAAAATATGTTACGTGGAAAGTTAGTATTAAAGCTTGTCAAAAAAGGAACGGGACATTTTCTTTGAAGCGGATTAAATAGGAAACTAAGATAAATGAATTGAAGTGGAGAGAGTATTGAATATGGTTTTTTTTTGCTGTTTTTTCTTTTCCTCTTTTGCGGGTTGTTGGGGTGTAAGGGTTGAGTGGTTTTGAAAGGAAGGCGAATGCTTTATGGTTCTTCGCTAAGAGTTGAGGAGATATGGAAATTATACACTGTTTTGTGTGTTGTTTGTGATGTCTAAATAAGTGGAAGAAGTTTGCTTTCATGGGTTTGAAATTTGTCCATTATTTCCATCTAAAGTTCGAATTTTAATGACTAAATGTCCGTTTACATTATCATATTGAAGGAAAATAATTATTGTTAAGGAAGTGATTCCACAATACATGTTTGCGTTGAAGCATCTATTATGATAAATATAAAAGCATCCTTTGTGTTAATGACTTGTGAATTTGATAAAAGTTTTTTCAATCTCATGAAAGGTACTCCATCCTTTTCGAGTTGTTTGATACCATTCAGTTTATATACGTATAACTTTTCAACTTTCAAGACTTTAAGTTGATTAATTAATTTAAATTTTAAACTTTAATGTGAATTTTCTTTAGCGAACCAGCTGTTCAAACGATACATCCCTCCATCCCCCCACCCATAGGGGTGGCATCACTGCTTTGAGCGACCTCCTTAGGTATATATTTAAGCTTTCGGATATGAGGAATTTGAAATTCGTAAAAGATGTGGAACCTGTCATCACTAGTTTTTATGCTATGCAGTACTTCTCTCACTATTGTTCTCTTGTATCTTGTGACAAGTTTTCATTGATATCCCCCAATATTGATGCACTTGACTTGCCCATATTTAAGGGACAACTGTTTTAGAGAAAGGCCCATCCAATGATAGATGGAGGTGGTCAAGGCCAGATGTTACTACATATACCTTGTTAGTTCGAGGACTTGCAACATTGCTGAGGGTTTCAGATGCCCTCAAAGTCATTGGCAATGTTTGTCGAGTGAGCGTTTCTCCTAATGAAGAGGTTAGTATTTCTTCACTCACCCCAACTTGCTTTTGTATTACTCTGCTCTTAAGTGTCTTAATGTGTTAGAGTTGTACACTTCTCTCTATATGCGCGCCATTTCATCACTCACCCCAACTTGCTTTTGTATTACTCTGGTAGGTAAAAAACATGCTAATACAAGAACAGTATGGATCATTTAACTTTTGACTCTACCCTAGACAATGTAACTATATGAATTATCATTCTATATTGTCAACTTTGTTTACTTAATCAAGATATGAGTTTGAATTTATAATTTCTTTTTCTTTATTTGTAGTTGTGTTATATTAACAGCAACCTGGATGATATCTTCCCTGAAAAAACAATAGGACCATCGGTTGTACAATAATCTATTAAAAGAGTTGATCTGAAGTCTTGAATATGTTTAAGTTATTATTATATTTTTAACCACTTGTATTTTAAAGTGCAATGTGGTACTTTTCTACCGCAAACTCATGTATGTGCAACTGGCTGAAGGAAAAGTACATGTGCCGTTTCTCTTTATTTATCTCAATTTTCTGGTGAATTATGTTCCAATTTCAGTTCTTAATTTAAATGGAAGTGTCCTATGTTCAAATGTCTGCCGCACTAGACAATCTCATGTACTGTTTGGGTGTAAATGATTTGTCCTTTAAGGTCTGTGGTATGACATCAATGCAGTCGGGAGCAAATCCAAGCCATTTAGTATGATAAAGTTTCCCCTAGAAATCCCAGCATTTAAGTCTAATATAGGATATACGCAAATTGCACATTTTTTCCCAATAGGGAAAAGAATGTTGCTGCAATCTCACTGATATACTCAGTATCTGGTATTGGTAATTTTGTCATCATCAATTTACATATCGAAATGTGTGATGGTATGAGAAGACTTCGTGAAGATTCTCTTTTGAAATAATTTGAATGTGTGTGCTTTTTACTTGGCTTTCGTATTGTTGTTCAATTGCACATAAAGGAACATGCAGCTTGGTTTCTGGGCAGGTTCTCTTCGGCAAAGTTGTTCGATGTCCAAGTTGCATGATTGCTGTTACTGTTGCTCAGCCACAAGATGGTATCCAGGTATGCACAAAATTATTTAAGATTGCATCAGTTCTTTTACGATAAAATGATGTTAGTGGTGATTTGAGCTGCTTAGGATCAACCAACCAGACCCACTGAGGATAGAGCTTCGCTTGCTGTTGGTTGGCCTGTTAATTTTCTGAGCCTCACTTGCTGTTGGTTGGCCTGTTAATTTTCTGTTTTTAACCTGTTTCTGTACAGTGTGAACACGTAATGGCTGAAAAAAAGTGCTCTTTTTAAAGGACTACACTTTTCTGGCCAAGATAAAGTGCTCTTGTTAAAGGAGTACACTTATTTTCCATTTTCTGCCCAAGATAAAGAGATGATGTCTTGAGGAGTTGAGGTGTTATAAGAAAAGGCAATTTAAAAGTAGTCTGTTTCTTATTATGATGATGATTAGTTTTTCATTGCTATTGAGAACAGATGATCCTCTCTCATACAATTTATACTAGGCATTGTTGATCAACCTGATCAGTTACTGTATGGATTATTAAAAAATCCATCAGTCTTATGGAATACTAAACGACCTCAACTTTGCGATTGTTTCTCCACTTTTAACTTCAGTGTGCTGCTTGTATTTTATTTCCTACTACATGACATAAGAAAACCCACTTCTGCAGGTTGTATCCTGTTCAAAATGCCGTTACCAGTATGAGCTCGTTTCAGGCAATATTGTTAGTATAGAATCAGAAGAAATTAGGTTGGTTTTCTTTAACTACTGTATGATCCAGCTGTCTTTTTGATTGAAGTGGTTTTACTTTGTTAAATCCTCAATCCAGTACCAATTATTTCAAACATTTCACCAAAAAAAGAAAAAAGACAATAAAAAATATTAAAATAAAAACACAAGCAGCATTCAGACATGAGACAGCTGTTCAGATGCTGTTTTTTTTTCAATTCGTAGGTCAAATATATTAATAAAATTTACTCTTGTTCCAATGTTTGTCATGAAAACTGTGTCAGTGTATGGTGTTGATCCTGGGACATTCACTTTTTCTAAGGTTCTCCTCCTGCCGAACGCAGCATGGACATTCCTGCATGGAGAAGGGGACTAAGATTCCTGCCGATAAAGCAAAACATTCCAGCTGCTGTTCATTCGATTGTGGTACATTTCTTTTAAAAGCCATACATATCTGTGGTATTTTCTGGTTTGTCCACCTTATTTACGTGGACTTTGTCTTCTTTTTCCTGTAGTAGAATTCTTGCGCCTATTATTTTGAGACAATTCCTATCGACCAATATTAACATATTTCTTAGAAGAGGCTTCTGTAAATCAATTCTAGCACCTTCTGTAGGTGGAGACCCCATCTGGAATTGCACGAACACACAGATTTGCTACTGAATCAGTTGATCTTCCTGCACAAGAAGGTGAGAGAGTGACCATTGCTCTAGCAGCACCACCAAATGTTTACCGAGAGGTGGGTCCATTAAAGTTCAATCCAAAAGCTCCAGACGTCTACCCAGGAGAGCCTTTGTGCTTGACTAACCATAAAGATGGCCGTGAATCACCCTTATTAAGAGCACCCGGAAAAAATAAAAGCCCATCTTTATTAAATCCTTCCATCGTCGTTCCTCTTCTTGCTGTATTTGCCACTGGAGATGCTGCCTCTGGAATGATAGATCCCAACTTGCCTCAGATAATAGCAGTTGCTGCAGTTGCCTCGATCACTCTTGGGGCCACTTTAAACAGCCTGGTTTTTCCTCAATTCAGCAAGGTAACATAATGTGATATTTCTTGCAATTAATTTCATTAATGAAGGATGATATCTAAAAGTTGTAATCACAAGCTTATTAAAGATTTCAAAAATGTCTTCTGGAGTACCTGCAAAGGAAAAAGGAGATAATAGAAACTATCTCCCTACTCAATCACATTTTGTATTGCCTTTCTTTTTCCTTATTGAACATCAAGTCAGAGAAGTAAAATAATTGGTTTAGTTTCTCTTTATAGAATGGTTATACTTAATGTGCTGGAGTTTGTTCCTATACATACCCAGGTTATGCTTTTTATTAGGATGAACATTTTGTATTGCCTTTCTTTTTCCTTATTGAGCATCAAGTCAGAGAAGTAAAATAATTGGTTAAGTTTCTCTTTATAGAATGGTTATACTTAATGTGCTGTAGTTTGTTCCTATACATACCCAGGTTATGCTTTTTAATGATGATCCTTTGTAAACTTATACATCCTTCACAAGTTACTGCAGAATAAGGCAGAATCTTACTTTTCTCTTCTTTTTGGTGATAGCTTCCTCAGAGATTAGTTGATACCATTGGCATCAGGCAGCAACTTTTATCTCAGTATGATGTGCTTCAATCACGGATAAAGGAGTTGAAAGAATCTGCCGAGAATGAGGTATACCCCTGCAGTGCAACTTTGTTAAACAGTTGTTCTCTAGTGGCGTTCAGATTTTAGGTCCAACAAGCTGTCAATCTCATTCCTTCCTGGGTCCTAAAAAGATAAAAGGCAGCTGCAATGAAAAATAATAACTGGGATATGTTTCTTTAAGTTGCGTTGTTTCATGCCTGCATACTTGGGTTGACTGCTTCATACTTTCTCCGCATACTTGATCTGTTGATGGCTAGAAATTTCTACGTAGTACGAGGGACTAAGGTTCATATCTACTAGAAACTAGAAACGTCATTTTGGATAATATCACAAAAACATGTATTTATACTATGCATCCACTGTGACAAAGGAATAGCTGGTACAGTATGGAAGACTCTCAGTATCAATTCACAAAGCAAAATTTGTGAGTTCAAATCATTCCAACACCATTTTCTATATTTTGTCTTTTTTTTGGATTTGTTTCCTGAAAGTCAAATCCTTCGCCTCCGATGGTCAGCATATACAAGACACTTAGATAAAGCTAGTAAATGAATTACACTTACATGTTCAAGTTCAGAGTTGTTCTGATGGGACGAAAGCATTTCTATTATTAATGCTCCCGTGTTCTATTGAAAATTGTTTAAAGCCTTTTGGTTTTCCTACTTCATTTTCTTTCGAGTCATATTTTGAACGTTGGTAAACAAGTTGTATAGTTTGATTGCCTTGAAGGGAATCTTTCTTAATGCCTTTTCTTTGCAAAATCAATTGTTTACCAATTTTCACTCGCTTGGTGGATATTCTTCATCAATCTGCAAAGACCATTGATATGTTACTTATAAGGTTCTCTCATTTTGCTGTCAAAAATTCTCATGCACCTGGAATTCATGCTTGAGGATAATTGTATGTCATAAATCTTGTTTTGTTACACTGACTTTGCTATTATCTACCATTGAGTGTTAAAACATGGTTTCTATATCCATCTATAGTCTGCATAGACAATTGATATGTATTCTTATAAGGTTCTCTCATTTTGCTGTCAAAATTCTCATGCACCTGGAATTCATGCTTGGGGATATTTGTATACCATAAATCTTATTTTGTTTCACTCAGTAATTACTATTGACTTTGTTATTACCTACCATTGAGTGTTAAAACATGGTTTCTGTAGAAAGGCAATATTTTTTTTTTTGTAAGTTCAATGGAATAGATTTGCTTCATTAGTTGATATCTGGAAGTATTCTGGCATGAATCCTTTGTATGATTTATTGCATTGACCATGTATTTCGAACTGAAATTTTATATATTCATGTCATAGGTTTGGATGTTGGCTCGCATGTGCCAACTGGAAAACAAAATCTTTGCTGTTGGAGAACCTGCTTATCGGTACAAGTCTCTTCAAACTCCTATACATGTTCTTGTTTCTATTATCAGCTTCTGTTTAGACTAAAATGTGTACGCTTCATTGTGACACATCACATGGCTTTCTCTTTGATTGAAGGGCCCGGAGAAGTAGAGTGAAAAGAGTGCGCGAAAGCTTGGAAAACTCCCTTAGGAGAAGGATCGAGTTGATTGAAAGCTATGCAAGAGTGCGTTATCTTTCCAGAAATGCTCAGTTGGATCAGTGAATCTCAAATACCATTGAACACGCATTCCAAATTTATGAATAAGTATGCCTTGTGTATTGCAGATCTCTTCCATTATAGAAATTGAAGTAGAGATGGATTCAGATGTTCTTGCAGCTGAAGCAGCAGGCAACGCAGTAAGGATCATTTTGTTATAATTTTGACATTATATGAGAACTATAGCAAGGTAGCTATACAACTGTTTAACAAGGGAAATGGAACAAAGAATATAAACACCAGCCAAAGTGTAGTTGGGATTAGTGGTGCTGTCTAACCTTAACTAATTTTTGTTTTTCACATTGCTCTGTGAAGATGCAATTGAGCATTGTACTGGCCCTGTTCTCATCTTCTTCTCTATGCAGGAAAGTATTGCTGAACAAATACAACAAATAATGGAGCTTGAAAATCTTGAGGAAGTATGTGTTGTTTACTTTCAACTGTTGTTTTTATTATAATTGCTTCTGTAATCGTGTAGGTTATGTTTAAACAGCACTTCAATCTTGGCATTGATACTGTTATTTGTCCATTATTTGCAGAAATGGAAAATCCAAGCAGAGGCAAATGATGAAGCGGAAAGGCTTCTCAGTTCTGAACCCTTAACTTCAGAAAGATGATGAGTGTGCATAATTTGCACCAAAGTAAATATCCACCTTACAGGTTCATTTTCATTGTGTTTTGTGATTTGTTACTGGATCAAACAGATGTTCATTTCTGGGTTCCATACGTGTTATCGTTACGAGAGGGCTAGTTCCTAAGTTGCAGGAGAAATCTGCCAATGATCTGGAAAAACTCAATTAGAAAATGGTTGTAAAGGGAAAAAGATAACTTGCATCACAAGGGAGACTCAGAAGTCACCCAAACTTTATGTCTTCTTTAATTGATTGATCTGTAAAGAAACTCTTTGGCGATTATTTGTGTAATTATTGAACTTCACTTGCATATGCTCTTTCCAAGTTTGGTAATTTTTGAGTTTACAAGAAAAGTTTATGCAAATTCAAACTTTTGAAGTTGTGTTACATTTACGAGTTCCAAAATCTCAAAGTTTGGGCTAAAATTATTGGGTTTGGGTTGTGCACCTATACTTTTCACTAGTACCGCCCTTGGTGGCATTGATTTGAATGGATATCTAAAGTGAAGTTTTGAACTTTTTGACTTGTAATCAATGATTTCAACTTTCACCAATATTTTCTCTAAAAAGCTGTCTGAAAAGAAGAAAATGTTGTTGAGATAAAACTAACTGACCACTTATTTCTCGAGTTAATCATATTCCGTTCATTTTTATTTATATATATTTTTTTCAATTTGAAATATTAAAAAATAATTTATTACTTAGTTTTTAATTTACTTTTATTACTCCATCCGTTTAAAAAAGAATGATCTAATTTGGCTTGACATGAAATTTAAGAGAATAAACAAAAGTTTTAAATTTTTGTGGTAGTTATGTCAAATGTAATCTTGTGATTTTAAACATATATGAAAAGTTGAAATTAAAGTGTTGTCAAAAAGAGAAAGAATCATTTTTTTAAAACAGACTAAAAAAAAATATAGGTTATTCTTTTTGAAATGAATAGAGTATTAGTTAAACATACTCAATTTCAAAGCATTTAATTTATTATATTTAAATGTTAAATAGTAAAAATGTCATTTTATTTGTTATTTTCTTCTCTCAATTTGTAGATTTCTGCATCCTTTTTAATTCCTTCAAAATAGCTCAAATGACACGTTTAAGATCATAAAATTAAATAATATTTTATGCATTTAACACATTTTTTATTTTTAAATAAATTAATTAAAACAAAAAAAATATATGTAATAATTATTGAATAAGTAAAAAGAATAACATTCTCTTTTTTCTGTGTCGGTAGGGGGCTTCACGTGGTCAATTCTTTGTGACAGGCAAAAAGGAATCATTATAATTAATGCTTAGTGACAATATGACAGTTATTTATAAAAACGACAAATGGCTAACCCAATTTTAAAATTTGGAACTTTCCAAAGAATGATTACCCTTGCCTATTTTTTCTAATTCAAATTTTAAACACTAAAAAGGGCATATTTTAGTGCTAGGATGACACTTGGTGTCCAGTGTCCACCCCAATTATTGGGAAAATAAATAACTTAAATAAAACACGCGTCAGATAATTATTTATCACTACAAAGACATAATTTAACTAATTTTTTAAGTTTAATTATAATATATAAATTATAATTATTCTCACATTAATATAATTAAAAAAATATAAAAATATTAATTAAAATTTAATTATCATAGAATAAAACATGACAGATATTTTGAGACAAAGTATGAACACGAATACTAATCATTTTCCTAATGCGACGGTCGGCCTCCCCCACAAGTTGACAAAAAACTCGGTGGCCATTCTATTCCTATCTTTTTCTTCTCCATAAAACTATCCTAGATAAATTTTATAATTAAGCCCATTAAATCATACTATAAGAAAATTATTTGTATTTTGAGTTAGCTTAATGTTTAACCTATTTCCCCAAATTAGAGGTACATGAACAATTATTGAGTTGGGATGGAAACAATCAGGATATTCTTTGACAGAGGCAGCTTTATGCCTTTGAAATTGAACATAAGGTATCCGTCTTAGGGTCACAAATTTGAGGGGCATCATTTCTTTAGTAACGATAGAATTATTATACGTTTTTTAAAATAATTATTTATCTTATTTTTCTTAGTTCATTTGAAAAGAGTTATTTTTGTTATAAACATATTGAATTTGTAATGAATGTTTATTAAGTGGAATTGTACTTGAAGACCAAGTCAGTTTCTTACTTGGAAATCAAGTAAGTTTTTTCACTATAAATATAAGGGATAAGAAATCTTTTCTCTTTTCTCTACTTTCTTGTTCTTTTACTTTATAATTTTATATCTCAAAGAGTAAAGGTTAAGTTTCAAGGTTAAGGTATTATTTATATTTATTTGCTCTCTTTATTGATATGACTAACCTTACAAAATTTGAGTTCGTTGCCCTTCATAATTTGGGCAAGAACTACCCTTCATGGGTGTTGGATGCTATGGGTCTTGAAGACACCATTAAGATGAAAATAAAACATCAAAACAAGTTATGGTATTCTTGTGTCATTATCTTGATAAATTTTGAAAATATGAATATCACACAGTTAAGAATCCACTTGTTTTGTGGAAAGGCCTAAAGAAATATATGAGCACTTGAAGATGGTCATACATCCAAATCCACGATATGATTAGATGCATCTGAGGCTAAAAGACTATATGTCTATTCATGAGTACAATTCTCCTATATTCAGAATCTTGAATATCTTGGTATCACCAAGAATATCTATGGGCAGATATGTGTTTGTATTGGATAAGAATTAGTGTAATTGAGACACATTCTATAGTAAATCAGAAGGTTAATTACTAATTTTAATACTTTATGGATCTATAATGATGAGATGAATTATAGAAAATTCAAGTGGACATCCATTAAAGAACCTAAAGATTTTTTAAATTAAATGGTGAATTTTCTTGTACTGTGAGATCATTATCAACAAAAGTTGAGTTGAGCCCCCTACATTCTTGGAATGTATATACGGGGATATTTGTGGACCTATTCACCTATCTAATGGGTCATTTAGATATTGCATGGTCCCAATAAATGTTCCATCTAGATAGTCCCACTTTTGGCTATTGCCAACTTGCAACTTGATATTTGCAAAATTATTGATACAAATAATATGATTATGGGCATATATCATTCACTTTGATAAAGGTGTATAATTTTCATCCCAAGCATTTAATGATTATTACCTATAAATTGGGATTGAATGAATTATGTAAAGATAATTATTTATATGAGTACTAATTTTTAATTAGTATTTGAATTAAACTTAATTTTGATTTTGATTTATTATATAATACTCTAAATTTATTTTGCTTGTTGAAAATATAGTATTACACATATTTATTGCAGTGATTAATCGTGTCAAAATTAATACTAACCACTATTATTGTGACGGTAAGTAAATGATTGTGTGGTTATTAATTGAAACTCACAAATACATATTTATAGTTATGTAGTATTTTATTGTTGTGAAGTTGTTAATACAATATTATAATATTGTACTCAAACTTTCTGATAAAGTTGTGGATAATTTTAAATTATTTTTAGTATGCTTGATTATTATATTGTTGATTGATGGTAAGATGATAGATTTAAGTTTTATCGCACCAAAAAGTGTAAGACATCAGGTTAAAGTCCCGATGCACCAGGATAATAAGATGTTGGATTCAAGCCTCATCAATTTATGGCATAAGACACCTTTATATGGGTAAGACATTGGGTTAAAGTCTCAATGCACCATATTAATGATATAATAATGACTAAAGCAAAATAATGTGTTTTTGGTAAAAAGTCATAAAATATGTTCCATTAAAATGTTTTATTCTCTAAAGTGAATATGGTAGCAGTGCATAATGTCTGAAAAAAGACAAGTGATTGAATAATGCACGTGAATATGGAATGAGGTACTAAGCTATCATAAATTGATATACTAAGATGATTGTGTTTCATTTTTGAAGAATGAGAACTTTTTGATAAATGCTACAGATAGAGATTCATTCTCTGAAGTGAATATGATAGTATTAAATTAAACTTCTCAATATTAATGTGCACTTTATCGTGATAGAGTCACGACTCATCTCCAGAAGAGAGATAGAGTAATTGAGAAGAAATAAATATGAAAATTACTCCTTGAGTAATAAATT
>JBCEWC010003898.1:0-28838 GCA_038996855.1 Solanum aculeatissimum | reverse complement strand
AAATAGGATTCTATATACTATTGTTATTTCTATTCCTATTCTAAGTAGGATTGTATTTACCTATTCCTATTCTAACAAATATCATAGTTGACAAAGAGACATTCAGTTTGAGTAAAAAAATACTTTAAAACATCTAATGGACATTCTAGTAATGTGATTCAGCATAAATATTGTATTACCTCCAGCTGCCATGCCGGATGCAGCGGCAAGAGCCTCTAATAGACCAACAGCAACATATGGAATTTTCGGAAGGTTAAGCATTTCATCAGTAACTTTGCCAGTATGATACCGTACGTATAAGATAGAGAAGTATACGAGTACATATCTGGGTGAAAGGAGGCAGAAGAAGCAACTATGTTATTCCAAACATTAAACAAAACAATTGGAAACAAACAATCAGTAACAAATATGTCTTACAATTTTTTATACTTGATGCATTGTACTCAGCTATTCAGTATATCCAACGCCAAACTAAAGAATCTGTACATTCTATCATTATTTGTAACTTATTATAATGGACATATATTCACACGGACATTAATAAAAACTATTTTCTTTAGACAATAATTTGTATGCCCAAGATATGACAGATTTAGGGAAGCTGAGTAACTTTGGTTCTCATAGATTCTCAGTAACTCCTTTCAGTATTTTATGCAATAAACTCATAGTGCAGACTGCGTAGGCTACTATGGCATATTAATACTTTTAGCAGAAAATGAGTTGCACAGTTTCTAGTTTCACCTATATCATTATTATCCCTTAAACTCATAGATAGGAGACTATCGGCGACGTATTAATGTCATTTTATGTTAAAAAGGCAAAGGTTAACCATCTTAACAATTCACAACAACAACAACAACCCAGTGAAATCGTTAACCATCTTAACGATTCATATACTAGTATTACCATGATACTGGTAGTACGAGAGGAGCCTGACATAATCAAGGAAAGCATGAGTAAAAAGCTTGGATCTTGGTGGGGATCACATGCTAAAATAGGACAGAAAAGCTAGTAGATCTAAAACCGAGTGATTGCTATATATAAATTTATGTTGCTAGGACTCTTCAAAAATGTCAATTGGAGCGTGTCGGGTCCTCCAATAGTAGTGGATTTTTGAAGAATCCAACACGAGTGCAATTTTTGGAGGATAAGACACGAGTGCAGCAACATTTTTGGAGAATTTGAGCAACATAGCTATAAATAGCTTGTATTAGAATAGAAAACAAGCATTTGAAGATTGAAGCTAGTTTCCACACTAGGGGAAGTAGACACTTATAAATAGAATATACTCCATCCATTTCAATTTCTTTGTCCTATTTTCCTTGTTAACTTGTTTAAGAAAAATATCTTTTTCCTTTTTAATAACTTTTTAATTTAAACTTTCCACATTGTTTAGAACCGAATGATTAAAGGATATTTTAGTACATTCTACATATTTTTAGTTTAAGACCGTAAGATCCAAAGTCTTCTTTATTTTTTTAAACTTTCTATATCAAGTCAAGTCGAACACTAGACAAAATTGAAACACAGGTATATTATATTCATAGATGCAGATACTGCTTAATCTGTCTTCTTTGACTGCATTTGCAGAACAAATAAAATATTATTTGGTACAATAATGCACATGATTTTTTATTTTCTTAATGTAAGTTAAGTGATAGAGGGATATTTACAATTACTTTAATCACATTATCGAAGAGTTCGGACACGACTTCCCCTCTCCCCATTCTACCATCCAAACAAGCTGCCCTTCTAGGTTGTGGGATTGGATTGGATAGAACCAGATCTCTGCACTTCCATTACTACTCCCTCCGTTCACTTTTACTTGTCAATATTTCGCTTTTTGAAGTCAACTTGATTAAACTTCAAAGTTAAATTAAAGTGACTGAATTTAATATTTGAAATCTAAAATTTAAATGATTAAAAACTATACGAAAAATGTTATTAGTTATAATCTTTCTCGTACATCATAAAATATTAATCAAAGTTCATATAATAACAAGTAAAAGTGAACAGAATGAGTAACTAAAGTTGACTTAAAATTGAACTGGTGTGGCTGTTAGAAAATTTAATTATAATAACCAGTTCATCAGAATCAATGTGACATTTATGACAGTTCTACTGTTTCTGATTCGTCTCATTTAAAGCCTCATTTGAACCAAAAATCTGGAAACCAAGCAAGCAAAAAAAAGAAAAGTACAGGGCACACAATTCAATCTGCCCTGATAAATTGCGTAATAAAGTTCCCCATTCATCAAATATCATCAGTCAAACCATTATTTCAAACATTATAGAGCAAAATCATTCTGCAGGAGCATTTTTTTTCCAGTGACATTGTATATATAGAATAAGCATAATGTTAAACTTGTTTTTAGGGGTAATATCTTTTTTCTTTCCCTTTTAACTATCACAAATTAAGAACCACTTCTTGTTTCCAACAAATGCAAATATGTCACACATAGGACTCAAATATACAAGCAATTTTTAAACTACTTTTGTATCAAGGGTATCACCAATATCCTGCCTGTTACAAGGACATGCGATGTGCTGGAATGACATTGATCAGTGTCATGGCCAAACGTACATCTTTCTTGATGAGTTGGTTGAGAAATAAAGTTGTGCGCACTACTGACATGATGGTATGTATTTTATCTTAATAAGTGGTTTGCTTCTCAAAACAGCATGCACACATATTAAAGGTATTATTGAGTAACACTAACATCCTGCTTATAGTAAGGCTTAAGTAATGAGTCAAACATTAGCTCGGTGTAGAGCCATTGTCAAATATAGCATTTACTGGATGGATTGATTAAGAAATAAAAGGTAACTTTTGGCACGATGATAACATTTTACCTACAACCCCCAATAATTGATGATGCATCATCAGATTTACAAGAAAACTATGGTAATATGGTCCAGTGGGTCCAAGGTGTAGTCAAAAGAATCCATTCTATGTAGGGAAAGTCATTAACTTGAAAGAAGCTAGGCAAAGTTTTATTCTTTCAATGTGAATCACTAAAACTATGCATTTGAAATTACTCTATTATCCTCATCTGTTGGAACAGTATGACAAAGAGTGACACTGACATAAAAAGATAGTACCTTTAAATGACTCTATTACCCTTGACATCTTGTCACGTGACCTTCGAACTTTCTCGCGTGACTTTCCATTTTCATTTTTTGTAAAGGAACTTTTGTCTTTCAGCTAAGGGCACACATCACAAAATGGATTTACATGGCGAATAACGAAGAAAAAAATATATTATTTTTGTATATTTAATAAGTTAACGACCATAATAATAGGTGGATCTTCGTAGTTGAGTTGATTTATTACCTGAACTTCCATTATATTGGTGAGAGTTCGATCCATAACAATAATGTAGACGATACCTTTTATTATAATTTTGTAATATTTTTGACCAAGTTATACTTCCTCCAGATTTGTCACGTTTATTGAAAATAATTATTTCGGGATACTTTATTATAATTATAAAAAATTAAAAGAGAAAATTGATTTATTAATTTTACTCTAATAAATGTGGAATATGACAAACAATTTCTTAATTACTGTAGTATTTCTAAAATAGTGGAGAAAAAAAAATGACAGTAAAATAAAGTCAAAAATTGGAAGAGATATCCAAAAAAAATAAAAAATCTCATACTATTCTTAAGGCTCGTTTGGTTGAGAAATCAATAATGTTATTCTAATAAAAATAATATTTTATTATATAAAAATTGATTATCTCATAATTTTATTATAATCGACGAAATAACTACCTAAAATAGAAATAGTCAAATTTAAAAATTCCACATTATCTTTAGTAAAGTAAAGCCAACTAATATGAAATGAAGAAACGAAGAGATTATTCATTACGAAAAGAAAAGAAGAAAATTACCCGAAAGTGGCGAGCTGAGCCAGGAAGAAAGGATAGTTCTTCAAAGGCACTAACGCCAACTTATAAAGCACGCGATTCCCTACACCTAGCACCACCGTAGCCGTCGCTGCAACCGCTACCTCCGTCGTCCGATTTCTACTTTTCCGGTTCTCATTAATCTCCACAACCTGATCTCCCACCGCACATCTCCTTCTCCATTCCCGATTCTCTCCGTCGCGTCTGCGGCGGAATATGGCTGTCGAGTCCGCTGCCTCAATTACGTAAAATCTCGTTTTCGTTGATCTACTGATGATTGACCTCGGCCGGTGAGCTTCACTCGTAAAATGACGATGACGAGATGCGGAAAAGAGATAATCCGGTGACCGAGGAACTGGAAGTTTTGTTACCGGAACATGATACCTTGCTACCGGAGCCGACGATTCGCCGGTAGTTATCCGGCGAACGCAAAACGACATGGTGAGATTGTAAAACTGTTAGTTACGTAAACAGATTTTTTTTTTCTTCAGCTATTAATACCAAGAAGAATTTTGAGAAGAATCTCTTTATATAACTTTTTTTTTTCTTCACAGAAAGACAAGGACAAAATAGGAAATAAAAAATTATATCAATTTGTTTTTTCCTCCAAAATTAGGAAGTTACGTCGAAGGAAAAAATATAGTATATTTTAAATTTATAATATAGTCATTCACATCATAGTATACGTAAGCATTTTGATTTATTTTTCATTTTAATTTGTGAAAATTATTTAAACTTTCAATTTTAATCTTTGTGAAAATTATATTTCTCCTTGTCGGGCTTGATTTTGAGATGAGATATGAGGTAGTAGTAAGGTCTACATACATTTTATTCTTCCCAGATTCCATTTGTTGTTGTGTGAAGTCTATAAATTGATTTTGAAAATGTGAAAATTGTCTTTATAATTTATTTAGTGTATTATATTAAGAAAATATATAAAGTCGAGAGGTCAAATTATATGAACTTTGATCAATATTTTAAGATATATTTTTTTATTATAGTAATATGAGAAGAATTGTAATGTATAACACGTATAATTTTCAACCAATCTAATTGTTAAGTACATTTCATTTTGTCATTATTTAAAGTTTTCGCAGCCTTTAGCCATTGGTTTTCTCAAGAGAATCTTTGTTTTTTTAATCATTTTCAATGGTCAGTAATAATAACACCAATATTTTATGTAGAATAATAGCACTTTTTTGGTTGTGTTAAATCATTAGTGAAGGTCCCCTACTTTGAAAAGGTAATGTAATTGACTATAGAACAAAAGAGAAAAGGAGTTTATAGTACATATATAAAAGAATAAATTATTAGAACTTTTGAAACAACCCTTTCAAAGATGACAACTTCTCTTATTTTGACTCAGAACAAAATTTAAGTAAAATAACTTTTAAATTTTACCAAGATATGTTTTCATCTCGTCGTCAAGAAAGTTGTAATTAAAGAGTTGCTAAAAAGGAAAAGAAATATTTATTTTGAAATGGATTAAAAAGAAAAATAAAACAAACAAATTGAAATAGATGGAGTACTAATATTTAGTAGGAGATCTCGAAATCACTCTTAGTAAAGAGCATTAAATCCCAAAGTGGAGTTTTCCAGCATAAATTCTGATTAGTCGGGTTTCAAAATGGGTACCCAACACATTATGGAGCAACCACAATAACAACAAACCCAATGTAATCCCATGAGTGGAGGTGAGAGGAAGGTGGAGTGTATGCAAACTCACACATTAAGGGAAACACAAAAAGACTTCTTGGATAACATTTGTCTAATCTAGTTAATTATCCTCAAGTTTAGCTCAGCAAAGAGAAGCTATGATACCAGAGCTTGCAAATTAAAAGGACTATCTTCAAAATGCAAAAAGATGTGTTCCACTAATAATACAAAAAAAAAAGTTTAAGAGAAAAATTCCTTGCAGATTTCAAAAATTATCTTCACAGCAGTAAGAGAGTTGCAGCAACAAACCCATCGTCGAAGAATTATTGTTTCCTTCCTCTTCCTTTCTTAGGCGCTTGTGCCTCCATTTGTTCTTTTCCACTGACTTCTGATATATCAGCTACAAGCGAAAAGAAATTGCAGAGCATTACGATGACAGGAACATTGGGAAGATGCAACTATGCAAGTATCGAATAGAACTTCTTAGGAATCAATACACGCAAAGATAGAATCATGCCTAACAAGGTGCATGTGGTAATTAATAAAGATCAGATTGTCATTGAATGTTACTCATACCAAACAAACAAAGTACCATATGAGGAAAGTTTGAGAAAGTAATACCTTCTGGACCACGAGACATCAAGGTGAAAAAAATGTTGTTAAGTTTCTCCATCTTCTTGGCATCTTGGGCTTGGTCAGTCTTAAACTTGAGACACTAGCAAGAAAATTAGAAATACAAACCATTAGAACAAGGCAACCAATATGGAAATTACCTAGACAAGCTCCCATCAAGCATGGGATACTGGGTACATTTGAATACCAAATGTCTGACAGGGAAATATTAAATAAAGGAGCTGCAAATGTCCCTCTTTTCATTCATGTGAGAACAACAATAGGAAACCAAATATTTGATGCAGAGACTAAATAACAACTTTATTCAACACCATGAAAGGAACAACAATGTAAGCAGAGGGGTTCAACAGAAGCCTCTTCGCTTAAAGTTTGTACTGTGCAAGTGGGGTGAGTAGTCTAAATTAAGACAAGAGAAGAAAAAAACAAAGAGTGAAAATCTTGTTCACTCAATGTATGTATACCATTGATATAACATCTAATACAAAACATGATAAATCTTCAACATGTTGTTCTCCCTTTAACCCAAAAACACACGAGCACACACACACACTCTATATAATAGGCATTGCTGGAAGGTCTGTTTATCAGAAAGATGACTACATCACCATGCTCTGCAGTAGAAAGTGTGTATGGAAAAACATGCCACCCGTTTCTACACACTATCACATATCTATAAGTGATGCTGTTAAGCTGTTTATACTGAGAAGGACTCAAAGCAGCCAACTTAAAAAATCCATTATGTAGAATCTCCTGGTTGACATAGTATCCAATACTTTTCCGTGTCATGGTGAAAAGTATAGCTTACTAAATGAACATTTCGCTGTAGTTCGATATTGCGCAAAGATGTTAAGTGTGTTTTACTACTGCGGGAAGAAAGAACCCAGTTCTGTGACAAAACCATTGTGCAGACACATCAAAAGGGCTTTTTCTATATTTTGATCAGAGAACCACGGGGGGTTGCTGAAAGGTAGGAATAGATTGGGCACCTGCTAGTTGGCTCTTTCTAATTTCAGCACAGAAGAAGTGGAAGGGGATCACATTTTCTCAGTTCAATTGACCACTTCACGATCAGAATTATACAAGCCAACTCAAACATTTCAAACCAAAATAGAACATAATTATTTAAGGACTATTCTCCATTACTTTTTCATGAGAGGTAATTTTAACTTTAGAATTTGTGTATCATCAAAGCTTCGACAGAATGTTCAGACACCCAAATAAGCTGCAAGGAGCAGAGGTATGTTCTAATGTTCAAACATAGGAGAACCAAAATAAATAAGGTTCACCACAAGCTTGGTGATAAGAGCAAAGTAAAAATATGTTAAGGGAAAAAGGAAAATGGAGAGGCCTCAGCGCTTTGACACAATAGCAAAGGTCGCACAATGAGGGAAGTGTAGCTCACGTCACAAGTTTGAATCCTGTTGTGGACCAAATCTGGTAAAAGGCCAGACTCATTATCCATCAAGTCTCGAAGTTATGAACTATGGGATTTTCGGTTATAAGAAAAAAACCATAGAGAAAGCTGAAGCATAGAAAATATGAGAGAGAATGGAAAAGCATGGTGAGCACAGAATCAAAGATCTTTAATGTGCCCTCTACTGAAGTTTAGGCAGATATATGAAGCCTAGAAGAAATTCCAGCAAAATATCTGGACAATTCCAAATTTGTGATTAGAGAATTAAAAAATGGTAGGTCAATTATGCATCCTATCCTATGAAACTTCACAAAAATAAGCTTAAAGTCATCCCCTAGTAATCTTAAAAAGAGGCAAAAGATAACACACAGGTCGTCTAATAAAATAGATCTCCCTGTCTCTCTCTCTCTCTCTCTCTATCCTTCGACTCCACAATTCCCCCTACCTTTCTCCCCACCTTAAAAAATTAACATCTTCTTTTACTACTACAAACTTCACCTCTTTGCCTTTTCACCAGAAGAATAAACTTCAAGAACATCAAACAAAAGCATGTACATTATAAGTTTTAGAAAAGAAGAAAGAAAGATTTGTTATTGTAAATATAGCAGAATGTGATCTGTGAATGATACTATCCATTTGAGAAACAATAGAAAATATTATCTAGGTTACTATAATATTTTGGCTAACTCATGTCGAAGGATTGCAAATGACTCCACTTTTTAGACCATAAAAGATTTTCTCGAGATGCTGTCTTATTGTTGGCATCATTGCACAAAAAGTCGTGTCTTTTTTAGGTGTTAAACTAGTTGGTTCCACATCCTTGGTCATAAAGGAAAGAAAATATTTTCTGTAACATCATACATAACCTGCTTTCCTCTTAATCATTTCTTTCCACATACTTCCCAACAAAGCAGTGTTCTCAATCTGATCCTCACTTTAACTCCTCCCCGACAATGAATCTCTTAGGAGTTCTACCTTATCAATGTTACAGTAGGAATTCTAACAACACAAAACTAACAATACACCACAAGAGAAATAGCAATTAAGAAAATGAATGTGTTGTTGTGAATGTAAAATGTGGGTAGGAGAAAAGGAAAACAGTGCATATGAAATACTAACAGACAAAACAAGACTTTGAATGTTCCAATTGAACACTTCCAATTTTTTATTATTCTCAAAGGCTAAGATTACTCTCTTTACCATAAAAATGTGGATCCAATCACGATCTTCCCTCATCCCTTTTGGTTTGGGGACGACAAGTACTTCATCTTGAGTAGGACACTAGTGAATCTAATACTTGCTACTTCACACATTCACAAAAAAAATAACACTAATATGTCATTAAGCTTGAATTGGATATCTAACACCCCCCACCCCCACCCCCACAAAAAAAAAAGAATGTCAACTTCCACTATGGAATCCCAAAATGCTCATCTCTATAACACCTCATGGTTTAAAGCTACCCTGCTTCCACATGAACCAAGAACAACAATTACGCCTCAGTCCCAAGCAAGTTAGGGTCAACTATATGAGTACTTCTGGCAACATTGCTTCATTTAAGCATGTCTTAGACCCATATTATACAAATAATAGTGGTATTATTTTATAACTCTCTAGATAAAATGACCTTTAAAAACATGTCAATTTGAGCCTCATCAAGTTTATGCAAATTTGCAACCAAAACATATATCAGAGCGTTCCCAAAAGATGATCATCTTCAGTTAATGATTTTATTTTAGACACAAATGAACATCATCTTAATATGAAAATAGCATCTTCAATTGCATCAATTCCATCCCATAAATATGAAACAAGTTGATTTCAATAATCAACACTTATGAGAAGCAAATCAGTTCTTATAAACCCCATGAACATCATTGTACTGCCAATTCTCATGTCATACTGGATCTTCTTCACACACACCAGTAGGATTCAACAGAGAACAACAACAAAAGGAACCCAAACATTTACACTAAATTGTAATGCAGATATAGAAAAAGGAGTTACAGAATTCCACAAAAAAGATAGAAATAATCCAAATTCAATTCAGAAACCCATGTATGCACAAGCTTCAATTAAATCCCCACATATGAAACATGTTGATTTCGATCGTCCAACTTAAGAGAAGCTAATCGGTTCTTCTTTGTAAAACCCGTTAACATCAATGTACTACCAATCTCGTGCCGGATTGTACCATTTTCACACAAACCAGCAGGATTCAAGAGAGAACAAAACAACAATAAAAGCAGCCCAAACACTAATAAAACAATTGAAACTCAATTCAGCATCCATGTATGCACGAGCTACTAACAAAAAAACACAAAACTGTAGCTAAAAATCACACAAACATAAAAAATGTTTACCTCTTTATCATCGGTGACCTTGAGTACCAATTTACCATCAGAATGTCGGTATTTCATCACATAACGAGTCTACAAACCAAAAAAAAAATACCATCAATCCATGAATTTATACGAAAAATTGAATGATATACTTACCAGAGTTGAATAAGACTTACTTTCTCGGGATCGGCGCGAAATAACTGTACGGATCTCTCTACAAAATCATCCCAGGAAGTGATATACACCATTCTTTTTCTTCTCTCTGAATCTGATATAAATATTATATATATAAAACTGCTAATAGAGCGTCTTCTCGGTGTACCGTTGACGACGCCGGAGCAAATTCAGTAGCCGGCCGGCGAGGTTTACGATTTTTGCTGCTCAGGGGTTTTGTTTTTGGTATTTCAAAAGTCTTTTATTGGTATTTTTGGAAGAGGGGTGTTAATGGGCCTGGAAATAGCAGGTCTTAACCCGGATCGGCCCATTTAGCGTATGGGCTGATCTCCGTTCCGAATCGGGTCATTTGCACGGGCACAAGAATGAAAAAATTTCATAAATAGCCTAGACTTGAAATTTAATATTATCAATAACTATATTTTACATAATTACACGGCATAACCTCCACTATGTGACCTAGAGAGAAGGAGAGAGGCGAGTGAGATCGAGGGAGGGAGGAAAGAGGCGAATTGTATATGTATATTTGTCAAATTGTATGTATATATATGTCAAATAATTGTATATGTGTAACTAATATACATATGTATTTGTATATCTGACAAGTGAAATTGGGAGAGGGAGGAGAGAAGCAAACGAAATCGAGAGAGAGGAGAGAGGCGAATTGTATATTTTAAAAAAGAATAACTACTCCACAAGCATTTTTAAAAAAGGATACATCAGTACAAATAATTATTTTATTTTTTTGGTCATAAAAGAAGTACAAACAATAATTTGCAAATTACATAAGTTGCCAATACTTAAAAATAAATATTGTAAAATTAATCCCACAATAATAAAACCATATAGTACTGTACAAAAATTACAGCATGCTACTACTCCCTCTTCATACTTTCCCATAGGTCTTGCATCTTTAGGAACCTATGGTGTACTATTTCTTTTTTTTTGACGATCGAGAAATCCATCTGGAGCCAGTCCTTTGGAAAAATCACAACCTTCAAAACTCGGGAATGATGGTTAAACATCCAACTATGTTGCTAAAGAATTCTCTGTGACTCAATTTACTAACCATTGCATACAGGAGGTGACATAGCGATCGATAGCTCATCTACATTTCTGCTGGAAAGAACTAAGTAAACGAGGAATCGAACTAAAAAGTAATGATCATACATACAGCAGGATCCAGTTGCAAGTTTCAAGAAGACGCGCTCTTCTCTTGTTCAAGTATGGCAGCCTCTCTGAGTGCGATTTGTGCCTCGTTTTCCCTCCCCAATGTGAAAAGGGAAGCAGCTTGCAGATATGATGCAATATGCCAAACAGGAGATATCACTTGTGCTTGTACTGTATCATTGAGAGCTTCTTGTGGCATATCAGTCATGAGATAAGACAGACTACGACGAACGTATACAGTTGCTGAGGCCATGGTTCCAACATCAATAAACTGCAAGAGGAAGCAAAGTAACAAATAAGGGAATAGTTCAAAACTAGATTAAATCCACATTGCACAGTAACAAATCGTAGTGCGATATGCTTTTATCCACAGGCGGGCAGCCACGTTTAGAAAGTCTAATTGGTAGAAAGAACTAGAACTTTAAACACACAAGGAAAATCTTGCTAGCCATATCAGAACTGTCGTTGGGGGGAGCCAGATAGTTTATCAAATACAGCCGATTGAGAAGAGGCAATGGTGGACTCTAACCTGTGTATAGCATTCAATGGCAGCACTAAAATCTTTGTTCTTGAAAGCAACATCACCCTTTTTCTTTGAGTTCAACGTTTCCAGCATCTGATCTGTCCACATCTGAAATGAAAGCTGCAAGCAAGAATAAAAAGTGGGATTATCATGAGATGCTTACAATTGTCTTCAAGGACATAAGCTGGATATGATCACTATATGAATGACCAATAAGTTGAAACACATGAATCACATGCATGATGCGGAATTGCACAAGAAGTTTAACATGGAACTACCAAATCCTTTGTTAAGCAAAACCACACAAGAAAACTGGAAATCCACGGTCAAAACTATAAGTAGACAAATGATAACTGATGGAACAAGAAACAAGAAAAGGACAAATTATGTATACCGTTGACAATGAAAATTACGTAACTTTTACCTTCTACAATTTTCAATATTTAGTTATTAACTTAACTAGATAAGTTAATGAGTTCCCAGAAGAAAGTCCCACTATTTACTTGACATACAGAGAAGAAAAGAAAGTCCATCCACTCACTAATATAATTTGAAAGAGATGAACTCTCACAAAGAAGCTCTAGATCCTTGGGACTGAACTTCCCCTCATCCAAAATCTCGTCTGTCTTCCTCCAAATCAAATCAGTCACATCAGCTAATCTATTGGATTAGTAGTCCAATACACCCCAATAGGCCATCCACCCCTTTTTTTCTCCATATTAGTGATTATAACTCTTTTTCATGGTGTTGTTGTGGGAGAGCCTCATTCGATTTAATCAATGACTTTATACGGAGAGAGAATCGGATACTGATAGGTGATCGTTGTAGTGAACGAGGCAAACAAAAGCTGTGAAGAGATAAGGCACCTAGAGCAAATGCTAACGTAAAAACTTTAGCATTTTTCTAATATCCGCTGGGATATCATTCGAGGTGTGATGAAACTCTTGATCATTCCTACAATCCTACTATGAATAATTCACTTCCTAACCAGCAACCAAACAGCCCCCAAGGAAACAGCATTAGTCTATAGAACAGGAACAAGTTATAGAAGTTCAGAAAACATGCATATACAAGATTAGAAGGAAAAATTATTGATAGACAAACCTCAGTAGCTGCTCCCCCATCATCTTTGTACGCAAGCGCTTCTAAGATCTCATGGATAGCAGTCAAGTCCGTTTTCAAACAAGCTTCACCAAGTGGAGATAGAGGCATAGTTTCACCATCACATGATATACCCATTAAAACATGAGAGGGAACCTGAAAAACAAGTAACTAAAACTTAAAACCAGCTAAATTCTGTCATGTAATAGATTATTTATCGCATTTTCTTTTTTTGATCAGGTGAAGTATTTTATTGATAATAACAGGGCCGTATACAAGTGGTACACCACAAAAAGAGAAACCTACAAATTATGGCATTTCCTTTGTGCCGAGGTTCTATAGAAACAACCTCTCTACCTTCCAAAGTAGGTGTAAGGTCTATGTACACACTACTCTGTCCCTTCCCAAATCCCACCAGTGAGATTACACTGTGTATGTTGTTGTTGTACAATCAGCCGATAGCTAAGAAAAATCAAGTTAATTTGAAAAGAAAAAAAATGAAACCTAGATGCTTCTCATCATATTCTAAATCTCGCTTTCAGTAGTTTCAGGTAATTATAGTATCATAGAAGTGTTTAGAAGCAAAGATATTGCTGAAAGAGGAATGCCTGGAAACAATGCATCAAGAAAAACCAACTATTGCTGGTAGTAACAAAATCCTTCCGAAATAGGTGAGCTTTCATAGGGATAACAAATGTCTATGTACATTTAGGGAATGGTCTCTATTTCCTAGTTTTATTTGGTGCATAGAAGATTGGGTGGCCTTCGCAGAGAATCATATTCTCTTGTAGAAGCTCAACTTTTTGATAGACTGCCGGTACACAGGACCATCATTAGTGAAATTATTTATCTGAAAAAAACATTAAACAAAATCCTTGCAAGCACCTCCATATCCTTCTACTCTCTAACAGTTTTTTCATTAAATCAGTTTCATTAATCATGATCCATTTTGTTCGTCATTTAGAAAATCTGTTTATAGAGCTAATAATTAATGCTTCAAGGAAACTGATTATTACTAATCACAAAATTCAGCTAAAAAATGTCTAAACGCCTTAGTGAGACTAGTTTGGTCAGCTATATGAATCCCCATTGACCATGTTTCTCCATTTAAAATTCAGCTCAGGCCAACATTATGCATAGAAATCTAAGATCCATAAAAGTCTTGAAGATAAAAATTGATATTAGACCATATAAGAGCACAAACCTCAGTTTCTTTTTGAAGAGGATATAATGCAGCAACTAATGACTTCAGATTCGGCCGCTCACGAGGCTCATATTGGAGACATCTTGAAGCAATCCGTACCAATTCAGTTCCGTCATCAGTAGAAAATTGACCTTCCAAGCAAGAATCAGTTAGCATCTCAAGATTCCGGTCTTTTATCAGATCCAGTGCCTGACATAGAGAAGATACACATTAGAAGGAATAAGGGTACTGGGAAGAATTGTGTCAGCTCATGAATGTCTGTACTTTCATAGCCATAACACTTTCAGTATTCAGCAAGCATCTTAAGTGAAAATGGAAGGCACCCGAGCCCTTCTTTAAATTTGATGTCTGATTTTAACAATTTGAGCAAGCTTTTTGTAGATTCATGTTTAAACTCCTCATCTCTCATTTTCTCGAAGACAGAACAACTAAATATATGATTCCACTTATTCTCTGAACTATGATTCTTATTGTTCCAGTAAGATTCTAAGCATCAGTACTAAGTTCAACGAGACAGATTACTGAAGTAGAGGAGGGGCGGCATTAGGATCTAGAACAAAGAATTAGAAGCAAGTCTTTTCAACTGCGATTGAATATTTTTCTTGTGTGAACATACTCAGAGAGCCTAAAAGGTGACAAGCATTTCCAATTTATCTTTCAATGTATTGCTGTCATTGTCTGTACTAAACGGGACAGGCCAAGTGTCAAAGGCAATGTCAAACTATTTAGACTGTCTCAAAAGACAAGAAGTAGGTACACTTGGGCCAGAACAAGGAATTATCATTTTTTGGTGATAGGTAGGACCATGTAGAGCTCACCCAAAGTGCAATAGTGCCTTGTGATCACAGTTGCCATTAAGTACGTAGCATATGATACCTTCAAACTCAAAACTTGAGTTGGACTGAAAGGAATTGATAATCTATTTATGTAGCCACAGAGAGATATTGAAGAGAAACTAGAAAGAATGGACACTCGTTTTCATGTCTCCTTGTCACAATAAAGGGTAAGCAATATGGTTGTAAGGAGCATTTAACTAAGGAAATAAATTTATCAGGAAAACCATACATGGCTAGGAGGGATGTGCTTTCCACTGAGAAGGTCAAGCAAAAGTGTCCCGAAGCTAAATATCACACTCTCCGGGGTGATTCTTCCTAAAAAAAATCAAAAAAAACAGAGTGAACTAAAACAATTTCAATAATACAAGAAAGATAAATGTAAATGACACCATGAATTCAATGAAGCCAACACATTGAATAGATTGCAACAAAATCCTACAAGGCTACACCAGTGCTATAATAGTCAAAGTGGCTCCTTTCTTTTTAATAAGTCGAACTAGCTCATAGAAAGCATTCCCTTTGATCTTGTAATAATAAGTGTTTTAAGATGGCCATGGTTTTTTTAGATAGTTCTTACCTGTCCTCAAATATTCAGGAGGAGTGAATGCCAAGTTTGTGCTGTAACTTTTTCCATCTCGACTGTTCTTCATCAAACCAAAGCAAGAGAGTCGGGGATCACCATCCTGTGAAATAGACGGAGGAGACCATTATAGGCATTTAAGTACTTGAACTGCAAAATTTAACAATACCAATGAAAAGAGTGAAGATGAAACTATCTACTTACTTCACCGAATAATATTCTATAAGCATTAAGATCATGATAAAGAGCACGTCCTTTGCCTGTACAATATTCAAGAGCCTGTGCAATATACAACGCCACCCTTAACCGCATTGCCCACTTCATTGGTTGTGTGTCCCCTGAGTTAAGCTCTCACAAATAAGTACTGAATTTTATGAATCATTATCAAAGAAATATGTCATCTTACTAAGGAAAATTCATGATTTTTCAGTCCTCCTTAAAGCAGTTAAATCAAACAGGGGTCCCAAATCATCCAATCTCATTTTCCACAATCCCATAATAATTTTCTAGGTAAAGTAAGCTGATGGTCAGCATCTTGTAGACTCTGTATTATGAACTTTGTGTATGGACTAGCTAGCAAACACTCACAATCTCATTTCTGATAAGCAAACATATCTGAGAACAAAATTAGAAACCTGGGCTTTGTTTGGGAAATCATTCTCTAAAATGGAACAGTGCATGAACCCAAGGTTCTGTTTGGGGATTATCAGAGCAAGATCACAGATTGGATCTACTCTTGCCTTCTTGTTAGAAATTAGAAGTTAAAAGATCAACTGTAGTCTCAGACAACTTGTATTTATCCGTTAAGCCAAAAATCCCTTCGACAAAATTAGTTCCGCAATTCTAGTATTCAAAAATTTATATCAATATGGCATGTCATCAGTACATGAACAAATAGAGAAAGTGAAGAAAATAAAAGCAATTAAACAACTGATATCTCACAGCTCACAAGCGAACTAAATCCAAATTAGTTTCAGTCTAGGTCCCCCAGGATTAAACCAGTCCAAAAGTGAGGAAACAAAAGTACCAATGTGAATGCACTTACAATGAAAAAGATGCTTTGCAAGTGTTTCATTGGGCATGAATTCTGCAACTAGCAACCTCTCATCACCCTCACAACAACAGCCAAGAAGATTTGCTAACCTATTGTTACGGAGTTGACCAACAGCCCTTGCTTCTTCCTGAAGTTTCCATATAAAGAGAGAAAATCAAGTCCGAATCTATTGCTTAACTACAACCTATTGCAGAGTTAAGCATTTATCAAGCAGGTAAATCACAAGTTAACTACAAGCTACAAATGCATTCAAAAGAGTGCGAGCACTAAGGAAGCAGCGAAAATCTAAGGTATGGATTCATTTCTATGTTTCCATTTTGTTGTTGATGCATCAGGTACATAATACAAAGAGTAACTAAAAAGTTTCTGAACAGGAATGATGCCAGCCAAATACTCACAAAATAATTACTTTTTTATGTATAATTGTCTATTCTTGTCACGAAAATCATCAACATTTAATATAAGAAAAGGAAAAAAGAAATCATATCATTTTTCAGTAGATGGATATGAGGACGTCTTTTCCATAGAGTTGAAATATACCAAGGAATTAACAGACAAGTTCTTACTAAAAACTGCCGGGAATCAGGCCATGCAGATCTGTTGAAGCGTTTAACAGCAACCAGCCTCTGGTTCTCTAGCTTTCCTTTATAAACAACATTTGGGGCTTTTTCACCATGTTCCGAAACTATATTCTCTACAGCAAATGCAGATGTAGCTATCCTGAGCTGATCAAATGTAAACTCGCAGAATGCAGGTGAATCACTAACTTCATTTTTTTCCTCATCTACGAGAAGCAGAAACCAAATGGAATAATAATTATTAAACACTGCAGGAGGATGGTGATATTGAAAAGCTTTCAATAAAAGACATACATACCAGGATTCTGAGCCTCTTGAATGGGGCCACTCTCTCCTGTCCAGCAACACGAAGCAAGTTTAGAACTTTCACAGCCCATTACACTACCCACAGATGTACAGCCTTTAAAGCTATAGTAGCTTTGAGTTTTGTAGCACAACCCGACAAATTAAACTTTATGCTGCTTCAAGATCTGCATTTGGCTGCATTGAACGAAATGGTAAATCCAAGTGCATTGTTCTTCTTGAAAAGTATCCTTTTTATTGACACCAGAAAAAGACAGAAATCATCAAGTTTCAAAAAAATGCAACAAAACTGTCATTCATTAACCATTCCCCTGATCATAAACTAGTTAGAGTCGGCTACATAAATAGTCTATATCCATTTCGCTTTACTCAGGCCGATCTTTTTTCAAAATAAATACAACACCATATGCATAATGTACATTTTGTTTAAGTTTGATCAGAAACCAAAACTAATAACATAAACAGAATCAGCACAAGAAAGTTCCTTCTGTATCATATCAAAGCTGAGTGAACTGAAATCCACACAAGGAATTCCAAAATACGAACTTTTTTCTGCGAAGAAACCAACCACCAAAAAAGCTTCCTTTTGCAACTGAATCAACAGAAAATTCACCACCCACCTGAACTCTATATAGGTCAACCCAAGTCAAAATCAAAGCTCAAGCTTAATGCATAAAAATATCCACATAAGAAAGCACAACCATACAAACCAACTCTCTATACAAACACATGCCTACTTACAGCTCAGGAAAAACATGAGAAAGGGCAATAAAAATGAAATCTTGATTCTTTCCTCAACCCACATCAAGATTAAAGGTTCAAGCTTAATGCATCAAAACCCACAAACAAAACACAAAACCAACAAGAACCCATATAGAAACTAACTTCAATAAATAAATACAGGTCAACCCAAGTCAAAATCAAAGGTCGAGCTAAATGCATAAAAACTCCATCTAAACACACACAACCATAAAACCCCATCTAAACATACACATGTATCTACATATAGCTCAAGAAATACATTAGAAAAAGCAAAAGAAAAAAAAATGCAATCTTGATTCTTCTTCAACCCACATCAAGATTAAAACTTTAAGCTAAATGCACCAAAACCCACATACAAAAACACAAAAATAACAAGAACCCATACCAATAAGTAATGTATAGGTCAGCCCAAGTCAAAATCAAAGTTCAAGCTAAATGTATAAAAACCCATACACATATACACATGAATCTACATATAGCTCAAGAAACACATGAGCAAGAGCAGTAAGAATGAAATCTTAATTCTTTCTTCAACCCACATCAAGATTGAAGCTTTAAGCTTAATGCACCAAAACCCACAACCAAAAACACAAAAATAACAAGAACCACTATAGAAACTAACCCAACAAGAGCTCCTGCTGACAGTGGACTGAATTGGTGATTCTTTGTTTAAATTAAACTGTAAAGACAAAAGATCAATAAAGTGGAGAAGAATGAGAAAGGAGTCAGTAGAAAGTGAAAGACTATACATATAAATAATGATTAAGAGTAGATGGGATAGAATGAAAAATGTGATTGTACAGATCCCTCTTTGGTGTGTACGCAGCTGTTCCATTATTATTAAAGCACAATTTTTGTGGTTCTTTCATGATTTTCCACCTTACATAAACTTGTCTTTTTACTATATTTAGGGACACCTAAGAACCATAATCATTTGTCTTTTTAAAATTAACAAAAAGTTGTCAGTATTTGACAAAATTAGAACTTGTCATACCACTTAGTTGATCTTAAAAAAAAAAATACAAAGGTAAAGGAGATATAGGAAGAGGATATTAGCAGGTAGACAAATGAATTCTTATCAATAAAATGAATAGTTCAGATAATCAATTATGGATCACCACATGAATATTAGGAGTTCTCTTTATTATTTCTTTAACAAATTTCTTATTTCTTATGAATTTCCTTTTTCTTTCTCTTTAGTTATTATGTTACACTTTTTTAGGAGAAATTTGATTAATTTTAAAAATTATATTAATTTAATATTTTAAATAAAAATTTAAATATTAAAAAATTATATAAAAAGTATTATATATTATAAATTTTTTCGTACATCTTACGATATTAATCAAAATTTATATTATTTGATTCTAAAAAAGAAAATTACGACAAGTAAAAAGGGAAGGAAAGGAGTATTATTAATTATTAGAGGAAAAACTTTGTTCCTTGAGACAACCATTGGTTTAAATTATTGACTCTTGTGGCTTCTGTTTAATATATAAAAAATATAAAAAAAATAAAAGGGTTAGTCAAATTTTCAACATAAATATGGATAGGTAATATAACTAACTCTACTAATCATATTATTTGAGAATGTCAACGCCATTAATTAGAAAATGAAATTTCAATTATTAAATTTTGTGCTTCTATTAATATATCGGTGCGATTCGAATTTCCAACACAAATAAATAATTTATTATATAATTACTTAACAACAAGAATTATTTTTCATTTCAGCTTTAGTTAATTAAGTAACTCATTCGAACGTTGTAAATTTTTCTTGTAATCTTGTGTCATAATATTGGTCGTGATCTATTTTTTCCCTGTTATCAGAAGATTTCCTTGTGTGAAAGGTTGATTCTAAACTTCCATCATAGAGAGGAAATGAAATAGATTCATTCACTAACTTTCACAAAAATTGAAATTTGACCAACTATGCCCACTTTCACATAACAAATGCAACAACCTGCACAGCTCTGCCAACATCAAGGCATCCAACAAGTAGCATCTAAAAAGAAGTTAACAGTCAATCCCTATGCTACTCGGACACTTCAAAAATGGAGATGTGTGGATGTGGATCCTCTCCAAAATTAGTGCAGTTTTGAAGGATCTAACACGAGTACAGAAGCATTTTTGAAGAGTCCGAGGAACATAAGCCAAGCCAAAAGTAACTTCAAAAGACGATGAATTGTAAAGAAAAACAGAGATATTTCAGAAAATGATAAGGTTGAATCTAGCATGAATAACTTATGAAACTATGTAATTCATCTCAATGAGGAGATAAAATTAAAAGAATATACTGATTCTTGAATATATTACAAGCTTTTATTTTGCTGTCAAAGTCCTATGCTTTTGCAACAGCAGAAAGATCCTCATTTGTGTTACACTCTTCAATTCCTTTAGAACTCATTTCTGAACATATAATCTGTGCCTCTTGTAATCTTCCTTCTTCTCGAAGACCAGATAATAACTCGTTACAAATTTTGGCTACTGGGAGAAGACCTTTGTCAACCATCTCTCTGTACCAAATGTATGCGCTGGAAAAATCTTTAAGTTTGCAATGCCCTTCAATCAAAATATTATAAGTTTCATTATTTGGAACAATATTGTTACCGTTCATCTGATCAACAAGATTCTTGGCTTCTTGACATTTTCCCTCTTTCAAATGCATCATAATCAAGCTATTGTATGTCCTCTTGTCAGAAGGAATTCCTCGTTCCACCATCTCTGTGTGCATAGCAAGTGACTTTTGAATCTTTCCATGCAGAGCATAGCAATGGATGAGCTCGTTATATACAACTCGGTCAGGAGAAAGATCCATCTGGGACATTTCTTCAACAATTCTCTCGATTAACACCAGTCCATTCTTTCCCTTTCTGCATACACTAATTAGAGGATGAATCGTGTTGATTGTAGGTTTTATGCCAGAGGTTTTCATCTTCTCATACATTTCAAAACACTTTTCGGTGTCTCCTGCGTCTGAATACCCAGAGATTAAAGAATTGTATGTGATAACATCTGGAATAAATCCTTTGAGTTGCATATGCGCAACCAACTCCTCGGCTTCTTTGATCTTACCCTTTTTGCAAAGCCCATTTAATAGAGTATTGTATGTAACGGTTGTTGTTCCCACATCACTTCCTAGCATCTTCTCCAAACATGCAAAAGCATCAGTCATCTTTCCTCTCAGACAATACCCATCTATAAGCATATTATAGACCTGCACATTTGGCTTAACCCCTCTACTGATCATATCACTTAGGACTACATCAGCTTCAAGAAGCCTACCATCCTTGCAAAATGAATTGATTAGAGAACCATAGGTAATTACATTAGGCTTCAATCCGTTATTTTCCATCTCCTCAAGAATCTCAAAACACCTCACGAAATCCCGCTTGCGCCCATATCCATCAATTAAGATGTTATACGTATGCACATCTGGGGAAAGAGTCTTCTCAAGCATTTTCCTTAACCACTCGTTAGCCTCTTCCATCATACCCAATTCACAGAATTTTAAAATAAGAATATTAAATGTTACACAACCTGGCTTCACCCCAGAAATTTCCATTTCATCAATAGTTGAATAAGCCTTCTCCATATTGCCTTCTTTGCAATAGCCACTCAAAATGGTATTAAACAACACATCTCTAGGAGGAAGTCCATTTTCCATCATCTTCTTCAAAATCTCTGCAGCCTTATCTGTCTTCCCTTTCTTGCACAAGCCATTCAACAAAACACTACTCGTGTACTCATTCAACTTCACCCCTGTCTTAACAACTTCTTCATACAATGCTAATGAGGAATTAACATCATCACATCGTGAAAGCCCATCGAAAAGTATACTATAGGTAAACCCATCAGGTACAAATCCATAACTCTTCATTTCCTCCACCATACAATTAGCTTCCTCCATCTTCCCCAACTTACAAAATCCACTAAGCAACGTATTATATGTCACAATATTAGGCTCCACATTATCAATCCTCATCTTTACCCTCAACTTAAAAGCCTCATCTACCTTCCCCATCTTACAATAACCATCCATTAGAATATTATACGTCACCAAACTCCGCGCCACTCTTCTCTCAAGCATTTCATCAAACAGTTTCCGCGCTTCCTCAACTCTCCTCTCTTTACACAACCCACCCATCACTACATTGTACACAAAATAATCCATACTCAAACTTTCACTTCTCATACAATTCAATAGCTCCAAAGCCTTACCCAAATTCCCTAACTTCACTGCTGACAGTATAGCTTTTCCATAGCTCAACTTATCAACCTTTATACCCCAATTCATTACATCAGAAAAAACTTCAAGGGTCTTTTTATACTGCTTTAAACTATTCAAAGATTCAAGAAACACACTGAAAGCTGATAAAGATGGAAACTTTTTATCTTCCCTTATCAATGAATAAAGTTCTTCAGCTTCTTTAATGAGTTTCGACTCTAAATACACTGAAAACAGCAAATCTGAGAAAAGGGGTTTTGCAGGGGAAGGTGAAAAGAGAGAGTAAAGCTGAGAAACTGAACTTGTATGAATAAGGGTACCCAAAATTCCTTTTGCATTTTGTATACGACGTTGTTGAAGTAGAATCCGGAGCTGCCGGAGCTGTTCTTCAAGATTTTGGGATGAAGAATTTGTGGGGGTCTCATTGTTAATTTCTTCTTGGTGTAGAAATGGAGTTGAACGGAAGAATTTTCCGGCGAAAGGGTGGGTACCAGCGCCGGCAACTTTGATAGAACGATGAATCTTAAGCATATTGGCTGAGCAAAATTCTTTGTGCTTGTTGGATGGAGTAGTTTTACAGTTTGGAAAATATGTATGGTCATTTGTCAATTACTGAGGACTTGAAGGACCAAAAATGAAATAATAAAATTGTGTTTTCGTCCCTTAGTTTTGGATTTTGTTCATAAAGAGATATAGTTTATCAATCTTTGGTAATCCTCCCCCATTAGTTTAGAAAATACTCCAAATTTCGAATTGACGTTTCAACGAGGAGATGTATGAGGTTGACGATGGAGAGATTAATTAGATTGAAAAAGTATTAAGGAGAGATAAGGTAGAAGAATTGTTCGACAAAAGTGATCAGATAGAACCTGACAAGTCTTCAACTTACCTAGGACATAAATTGAATCTGTTAAATAAATATCACATACGTCTTAGTGAGGAGGTGTGAGAGGACGATATCACATCCGATATTGGATGATTCAATTTCGAGATGTCTTAGTAATAAAATAGTAGATACGCGAGACCCAAAATCTCGTATTGAAGAGCATGGAGGTTCGAATTCCCTTCGAGGCATAATCTTGAGAAGTATTGTTAATAAGAGAGCTCATATTGAATCCGCAGATTCAATACCATGAACAGTTTATTCAAGACCCAACATTGAAGGTCCAACTCTAATACCATGTTAAATATACCTTAAACATAATTCAATCTACTAATCAATATTATATTTTAATTAGACCATAATCATTTCTTAATCATCATTATCCCAATCTAAGCAAGAATGATTATGACACCTTTGTCTCCATTTTATTGTACTAATATCCTTGGAATCAATAAAGTTTACTTATTCAACTAATTTAATTCATATAAATTGAACAGTTTAACAGACACACTTTTATTATGATTTTTCTAATTCAAACGGCGAACTCAAAATCTCTTATACTTCTAACTTTCATATATAACGAACTTACACCAAATTATAGAGTTATAGTTCAATAAATTCGTACAATTTTTTTTTTACATAATTCGATTAATTTATTGATATGTCTTCTTTTTTCCATCGAATAGACCAACTAAGGAATAAAACAATTGTACTCTAAAGTTTTTATTTCTAAGCTCCAATGCATATTATCTTGTATCTCTAACTTTTACGTACAATAAATTTATAAAAAAAAAATTAATTGTTCACCTATTCATTCAATATCAGTATAAAAATTCGATTAAATTTAAATTTATCATTGATTCATTTTTTAGGAACACATTTCAGATTAGAATTTTTCAATTCCCGAATCTCAACTACTCATATCCTAGATAAATAGATAATGGAGTAGTTACAATTTGACAAACTCATGCTTTATCTTTGGTCAAATATTGCGGTCTTCAATAGCTAAATTAAGAAATTCCATGCTTGACGATGCTGAATAAGAAGTTTTATGAATCATTTTTGAAAAATATTTTCACAATAATAAGAATATTTATTAGGATTTGATTATATTTAAGAGAGGCAAATTATGATAAATTTTTAAAAATATGATAAATCACAACTGAATTTTACATGTCAATTTTATTTCAATTAATAATTTAAATGTACGCTTGAGTAACTTAAGATACTAGAAATTTCAGATTCAAGCTACATATTGCATTTGTGAGGTTAAATCATAAAGATCAAACATAAAATAATATTTTTTTTAGTAAAATAATAAAAAATTCAAATATCATCATACTCATTGAAAAAATAAAATTGAATTAAAAAAATATAAAGATGATGAAAGTGATATATACTAAGATAAATAAATTATTTTAGTGCTATAAAAAACATCAAAAACTTAATTTTGATGAAAATAAGTTTTTTTAAAAATGGAAGATTTTATTTTTTCTCATTTTAATGCAATTTTAGTACTCATAGCTTTAATTTTTTCCTCAATTTTCATATGGAAAATTACAAAAACTCAAAAAAACTTACCACCGGAGATCGCCGGTGGCTGGCCGGTGATCGGTCATCTTCTCCAGTTTTCCGGCGCCGAAGACATCCCTTTATCTCGAAAGTTAGCAACTTTATCTGACAAATATGGTCCTGTTTTCACTTTCCGGCTAGGGCTACCGCGTATACTAGTCGTCAGCAGTTACGACGCCGTTAAGGATTGCCTGAACACTAACGATAAAGCCTTCGCCGCCCGGCCGGCGTCTTTATCCGGCGAATACATCGGGTACAATAATGCTATGCTTTTTCTAGCTAGTTATGGTTCTTATTGGAGAAAAATTCGAAAAATTGTTCTACAGGAAGTTCTCTCTAGTAGCAGGTTGGAAAAATTGAAATATGTTAGGGTTTCTGAAGTTCAAACAAGTATCAATGAACTTTACTCTTCAATTTCAGTCGCCGGAGAAAATGTTGATTTTCCGGTGACGGAAGATGATTGTCCAGTGAAAGTGAATCTTACTAATTGGATAGAAAAGTTAACTTTGAGCTTGATAGTGAAAATGATAGCTGGAAGAAGCTATGGAAGGGTTGAAAAAGGAGGAAATGAAGAAGAAGCTGAGAGATTTAAGAAAGCTTTGAAGGATTTTATGTATATTTCAATGGAGTTTGTGTTGTGGGATGCATTTCCTATTCCTTTATTCAAATGGATTGATTTTCAAGGTCATGTTAAGTTTATGAAAACGGCTTTTAAAGATATTGATTGTGTTTTACAAGATTGGTTGGATGAACATGTGAAGAAGAGAGAAAGAGTTGATTTTGTTGCTGGAAATGAACAAGATCTCATTGATGTTATGCTTACTATGATGAGCAATGAAGATTTTGCTGATGGTTATAGTAGAGAAACCACCATTAAAGCTACTGCTCTGGTGAGTAATGTCTCTTGCTGCTATATATACATTGCTTTTCTTGATATGTTGCTTGGACTCATCAAAAATGTGGTACATGCATGTTGGATCCTTCAAAAAAAGTAGTTTTTTGAAGGATCTGATATGGGCGTGGCAACATTATTGGAGAGCCCGAGCAATATAGACAACAACATATCAAGTGTAATCCCACAAGTGAGGTCTAAGGTGGGTAGTGTGTATGCCGACCTTATCTCTAGTTCTCTACCTTTGAGGTAAACAGGTTGTTTCCGATAGATTCCTGGCTCAGAAGAACATTGATTTTCTTGAAATTGACTTAAAGTAAATGAATTTATGTTCTATGTGCTGATAGTGAATATGCACTCTTATGTAAGTTGTGAATGTTTATGAGATGCTTGTGTGTATATGTTCATGATCATGGGCTTTGTTGCTCTGGACTCTTCTAAAAATGTCAACTGGTGCATGTTGGATAATGAGTGGGGCGTCATTGTTGAAGAGTCCGGGCCACATAGATTAGCGGTAGATGTTCAGTTGATCCCCTTGATGCACAAATAAGGCATTGGGTGTCAGTCACATGCACCTATCAGATTTAGTTGCAACGACTGTCAACTCTATATCAACTTTGTGCTCTGATTGAATTGTGCAACCATTTAGCATGATGCCAACATAATGAATATATAATGGTGTAACTAGGAGCTCTATTAGTTTGGTTAAAATATTTTCCCTTTCCTTTTGTTTGTTTTTTCTTAAACAGTTCTGTTTTACCTCAGAGTATGGTGTTGGATGCTTCAGACACGACTGCTATTCACTTAAATTGGGTAATGGCTACATTGTTAAACCATAGGGATGCCATGAAGAAAGTCCAAGAAGAGCTAGACACAATAGTTGGCAGAAACAGATGGGTAGAAGAAAGTGATATCAAGAATTTGGTATACTTCCAAGCTGTCGTTAAAGAAACACTGCGCTTATATCCGCCAGCACCTTTGTTAGTTCCTCATGAATCAGTAGAGGACTGCATTGTTCAAGGATACCACATTCCGAAAGGTACAAGATTGTGGGTCAATACTATGAAACTGCAGCGAGATCCTAAGATTTGGTCGAATCCTGATACATTTGATCCAGAGAGATTCTTGACCAGTCAAGCAGGGTATGATGTTCGTGGTCAACAATATGAGTTCATCCCGTTTGGTTCTGGAAGACGATCTTGTCCAGGGATCACTTATGCAACTCAAGTGACACACCTTGCAATAGCTCATTTACTCCAAGGTTTTGATTTTAGTACACCATCGAACGAGGCGTTGGATATGAAAGAAGGGCTAGGCATGACAATGCGCAAAGTAAATCCTATAGAAGTGTTGATTACACCTCGCTTGCCTTCTGTACTCTATAAGTTGTAACATATAAATGATTACCTCTTTTGTTTGTTGTGTATGTTCTTTGTGGATGTATATATATTGTATGTATGAAGAAATAATGAGTGCCAAATCTCCTATACCATATACTATTAGGGGTCATTTGGTACGCAAACTAAATTATCTCGAAATTATAACCTTTGGATTATAGTTTTTTGATTAATTTATCTTACGTGATGAATATGGTGAAATATTTAGGATTAAGCTTGGGATAAATATCTAGGTAATGTACTTTAATTTTACCACTACCTCTAGGAGGTAGAGAGTTTGTTTCTGAAAGATTCTCGACTCAAGTGCAATAAATTCAAGTACAAAAAATTTAAGAAAAAAAGTGAAAAAAATATAACAACTAACAACGAAGTAGTGCAAATCCTACAAAAAAGGAATAAGAATAACAAAAAATAGTGCATAGTGAAAACACAATAAACTACATACAGTTATAGATACCAAAAGCAAGAACTAGTACAACAACAAATACCAACAAGTCTAAACCCTGAAAAAGCAAGATAACACTCCACTACCTACTAACCTTGTACGTTAATATGCATCATCCACACTCTCCTATCTAAGGTCATCTATTCAATAACCTGAAGATAGTCAATTATTAAAATCTTTCTTTCAAATGCTAATTAAAAACGTAAATAAGATAATTAATCAATTGCACTACTAAGGCTTTTCCTCCGAAATGAAATGACAAAACGGTCAATTAACTATGCTACTAAGACCTTTTCTCCAACGAAATGCTTATTAAAAACAAAAACAAGTCAATTAACTGAGCTATTAAAATTTTCCTCGGACACAAAAATAAAAAAAAGGGGGGTGCTGGCAAGCGAGGAACAAAGCAACCATTCGACACGGTCCGTGTGAATGGCACCACCTTCTAGCCTGCCTGGGGCGAAATCAACGTTGAGAAATGCACACACATAGGCATCGCTGTTTCTTTTGTGTGGGTCCAAGGGGAGAAACACCGGGCAAACATACCCCCAAAGTCGTTCCGATGATAACATCAATCAGGTTCATAGGAGTGTTACATTGTGTGCATTTCCCAGCCCCACACCCCCAAGTGACCCACTCTCAATGTTAGTTTATTATAAAGAAGAAAAATTGTTGTTCACTATTCGATGTGGGAGAAAATGTAGTGTGTGGGCCTCTTCTATTGTTATTCTCTTGTACCGTATTGTTTTGATCATTGTAAATTTTGCAATAGTACATTCAAAATATCCTTTGAGAGGACCTAAACATAAGCCCCATAATTGACAATTAATACATGAGTAGTAACTTCTCTGAGTTGTTCATAATTCATATAGTTAGCTTGGCATTTCCATGGCACTTCAGCTCAAGGACAAATAGTTTGTTCATCAGCTATGGATACTGCATCTCAGTTTAAACTCATGTTCTTGAATGCTTCAAATTTGATTCGAAATTGCTCCAGTACAACACCTACTAACCAAACCAGATCACCAGCTCAGTTCTTGTCCTGGACAAAGCTTGCACTTTGTGATGATTTGAGGTCCAGTGCGTAGCTCAGTACTCCACACAGGTGGACAGTTGGAACTTTCCCCAGCTTCCCTGACCCAAAACGTTGTCAAGGATGCAGCAAATGAGTCTTCATAAG
>JBCEWC010003897.1:0-28839 GCA_038996855.1 Solanum aculeatissimum | reverse complement strand
AGACTTTGGGAAGAACTTTGTAACATCTCGAAATCTCACAATATGGAATGGTTGGTCGCTGGTGACTTTAATGAGGTACTTCATGCTAATGAGAAGCTAGGTGGAAACCCTATCAGCCGTAGTCGAGTCAAGCGTTTTTGGAACTGCCTCCAAGATTGTGGACTGGTTGACTTAGGCTTTATAGGAAAAAAATTCACTTGGACCAACATGAGATTTAGGAACAGAAATCACCTCATTTTTGAAAGGCTGGATAGATGTGTGGCAAATACCCCCTGGATAAACAAGTACCCAAACTCCCTTGTGACGCACTTGCCGAGAACAAAGTCTGACCACTGTCCTCTCTTAGTATCCCTAAATGCCAGAACTGTCTCTAGCTCCCCTAAGCCTTTTAGATTAGAACCTATGTGGTGTGGACATCCCACATTTAGAGACCTTATTGCTAATGTGTTCCAGCCAAACAAAGAACTGTTGGAGTCCATTAAGTGCTTCCAAATAGACGCTGGGACCTGGAATAAAGAGGTGTTTGGAAACATTTTTAAGAGGATGAAAAATACTCTTGCGAGACTGGATGGTATTCAAAAGTCTACCAGATACCCCACTAGCACTTACCTCCAAAACCTGGAAGTTGAACTCAAAAGAGACTATGATAGACTCCTTAAGGCCGAAAAAGAATTTTGGATAACAAAATCCAGAATAACTTGGCTTTGTGAGGGGGATGCCAACACGAGTTTCTTCCACACATCTACACTTACCAGAAGAAGGAGGAACAGAATAACAACCCTGGAAACTAACACGGGAAGGGTGTTAGAAAACCCTAGAGATGTTGAGCACCATACCATCTCTTTCTTTGAGGACCTGTACACTACTGAGCATATACTTAGCGTTTCAAAGGCTTGGGACAGCAACCATCCCCAAATGGATCCTCTGAGAGATTCGGAAATAGTTCTAGCTATCAAATCCTTCAAGCCACTCAAAGCCCCCGGGCCTGATAGACTTCACCCCCTCTTCTATCAAAAATACTGGGATATCATAGGTGAACACACCCTGTAAGCTAAGGAAGCTCATTATGTCTTGTATCTCCACGACCTCTATCCAGATTCTCATCAATGGTAGGACCACAAAAGCTTTCCACCCCACCAGAGGAATCAGACAGGGGGACCCCATGTCCCCTTATATTTTCATCATGTGCATGGAAAGACTTTCAAGATCTATTCAAGACGCTGTTGGAAAGAAAAATTGGGACCCCATCAAAATCTCCCGAAAAGGACCCCCTCTATCCCACCTCTTCTTTGCAGATGATCTCACTCTCTTTGCAAGAGCGGACCCAAAAAACTGCAACTCCATCATGCACATCCTCCGAGCTTTTAGGGAGAAATCAGGCCAAAAAGTGAACTTTGGAAAGTCGAGAATTCTATTCTCTAGGAACTGCCCACAATCCATAAGAGATCAATGCACCAACAGCCTTGGCATTAAGGAGAAACCATCGTTTGGAAAGTACCTAGGCTTCCCTATCTTCAATAAACGCCCAACGAATGGAGACTTCCAGTACCTCCTTAACAAAATGAGGCAAAAGCTGACTGGCTGGAAAAGAAATACTCTGAACATGGCAGGGAGAACAGTGCTAGCCAAAGCATCCCTGAGTGGAATTCCAACCCACGTTATGAGCTACATTAGGATCCCTGAGGCGATCACAAAATCCATTGACAAAGTAACAAGAGACTTTGTTTGGGGTTCATCCAAAGAGAAGAGGAAATTGCATCTCCTAAGTTGGTACACCCTAACAAACAAAAAGGAATTTGGAGGCCTTAACCTACAAAAAGCTGCTGATAGGAACAAGGCAATCCACAGTGGACTGGCCAGGCGGCTCACAACTGAGACAAACACTCTCTGGGGCAAAGTCCTTCAAAACAAGTATAAAGATCATACCCTTGACAGTAGGGGAAGGACCCAAGTATCCAGAACGTGGAGAAACATTCAAGAGGGATGAAGGACCAACCTGGAAGCTGTAAGATGGGTGATACACGGGGGTAAACAGGCAAATTTTTACCATGACAAATGGATACCACACTTCCAAGGAATTAGGTCATGCATAGTTGGCCCCCTAACAGAGAAAGAAATGTATATGAAAGTGGCAGACCTTAGAAGGGACCATACATGGAACTTTGATGAGTTAACTTTCGACTTGCCACAAGAAATTCAGTGTGTCATCAAAGACACCACCATTGATAATAACACCACAGAAAGGGATCGGAGGGTATGGGGGTTAACAAAAAATGGTAAGTTCACCATTGCCTCAGCATACTTAAACATCAATAGAGTCCACATGGAAGAGGAAGAAAATTCGGCAGGGCAAAACTTCCAAGAAATTTGGAAAGCCAAGATTCCTAACAAAATCAAAATGTTCCTATGGATCCTGTACCATCAAAGAACCAAAACGAACCATAGGCTTCATAGACTTGGAGTGACGGAATCCCCATCGTGCAGCATCTGTGGACATCCAAGGGAAGATATCACCCATATCTTTTTCCAATGCCACATTGCCAAGGAATTCTGGGAGGAAATTCAGTTGAGGAACCCGTAGGAAAACAACCAGATTTTCCTATCCTGGGAAGCTTCGACCTGGATGGAACATTGGAAAGGGACAAAACATAAGGCTTACACTGCCCATTTAGACTGGGGTAGTTTCTTCCCTTACTGCCTTTGGCAGATTTGGAAAACTAGGAACCGTAACGTATTTGAGCGCAAGGAATTTCGAGTTAGCATCCCTGAAACCTACGGAATGGCTGTGGAATATGCTGCAATGATCGGGAACTGTGGCAAAATCAGAAAGGACAAAAAAACAGTCCAGGTAAAATGGAGCCCCCCTAGGCTTGGTATGATGAAATTAAACACTGATGGAACATGCAACAACACAACCGGACCAGGGGGTATAGGAGGAGTAATCAGAAACCAGCAAGGAGAATGGATACTTGGATTCAACAGTAGACTAACAAACACCAACCCCTTGGAAGCTGAGTTGAAGGCAATCAGAAATGGAATCCAACTAGCCATCCAACATGACTGCACCTCACTGGAGATTGAAACTGACGCAACAGAAGCTTTGGAAGGTATAGCTAAAGGTATTTCCACTTATGATAAACTAATCTCTGATTGCAGGTCACTGTTGAGCAGATTGGCAGCGTGGGAGATACGTCACGTGTACAGGGAGCAGAACCAGTTGGTTGATCTCATGGCCAAGGAAGGAATGAAGGAAGGGCGAAGCGGTGATATAAAAGTTTTTGTAACGCCACCCTTTTTTGCTTATAACATGCTAAATATAGACATGTCTGGGTCAACTTTTACTAGACAGGTATCTAACAATAATTCCTATTCGGGTCGGGATGTGGCCTCAAATCTTTTTGATGCACAAACTTCTACAGGTGTAACTACCTTCCAATCCACTGGGTGGTCGTAATGATATATAATCTACGCTTCTTGATCAAAAAAAAAATCTTGAGAATTGAAGAAGGCAAGAAGAAATAAAGTACATTAATCAAGAAAAAGATAACACTATCAGTTAAAATTCAAATCGATAGAAAAATTATTCCTACCATTAGTTTTTTAACATTGTTATATTAGGTAGATCAAAGTGTTTTGCTCAGGTTATATTTGAACGATCAAAATGAACCTACTTCCATAGATAAGGGATAATTTTAGCCCCAAACTATCCATAATGTAATAACTTTTTACCTTTTTAATATGGGGATTATTATAAATTATAATGATTGAGAAATGGAATTGTTTTCAATTAATCACAAGTATCATTTCTTATGTGACTACCTATTTTATTGCCTCATTTATATCCTCACAACTAACATGAACCCACATTATTATTCCTATATTTATCTTTTTCGTTCTCCCTTCACTATTGTTATTATCTTATTTACCTCTTTCATTCTCCCTTTACTATTTTAGCCACATTATTAACTTCTCAAATTCTTGAGCCAAAGTTATTATTCTAACTTTATATAGTAATATTTTTCTAATTGAAAATTTGCATTATTACTTTCTTATTACTTTAAAAGATCTGCATACATCCTACCTTTTTCAAAATCCAATTTAGTCAGAGGACTACACTAGATGTATTATTGTTATTCAATTTATAGATATCAAATAAAAACAAAGTTATAAGATCCCTTTGTGAAATTTAACTTTAGATACTCAATTCTATTGAGCTCAACCCTAATTACATCTATGACTAGCGAGGAGTTCTTAAGGAAACAACGCAAACATTCTATTTATAGATATCAATTTCTCACTCATTTTAAACTTGATTTTAGTAGGATTTTCACCCACAGACTTTATTTTTTTAGTAGAACTTGATTTTAAAGTCAATTTCTAGATTTGAGAACTTTAAATTTTAGCTCTAAAATTGACCATTTCCCCCCTAAGCCTAATTCATGCCAATATGGATATCAAAATGTTCCTCTTGATGCGTAGTATCTGATTTTGAGAATGATAGGTCGATTTGATGATTGTTTGGAGGTTTGAGTAGTTTGAAAGTTTGTCAGGTGCGGTTTTGGCATTGAGGTAGGTTCAACTAACCTTATTGGGACTGAATTTGAGTTATTGATCATGTTATGTGGTAATTGTGAGATATAGACCGAATTATGAGTAGTTGTGTTGATTGGATAAGATGTTGATGGAAATGCGATTCCGATTAAGCTAGATTGTGAGTAATTGTGATACTATTGTTAATCTGAGATGAAAACTGGTGGATTGAAATTCTGTCAGATGTTATCATGATAAATTGAGGCTTGTGGTGCTATTTGGGGGAAAAGTATTGGTAATTTGATGGTTAATGAGACACTATGATGAGCATGCATATATCTATCTTGTTGATGAGTAAGGTCCAGTACTTAAGACATAATGATGATGGATTATATTATGGGGACGAGTGAGGTCCAGTATTTTTGGTATATTTGATCTTTGATGTGGATGCGTCTACTTGAAATATTATGATAGATTATGACACATGATATTATATTCCTTGTTTATGTGAGACTTATATTGTATTACTCTCATTATGATGTTATTATAATTATGCACATATTTGAGTGGATATCATTGTCTAGTGATGTATTATGTTGCATTGTATCACCCCTTGACCCGAGTAGGAGGCAAGAGTAACATGTTCCATAGTTTCTCCACCCCCTTGACCTGGGTAGGAGGCAAGGGTGAGATCCATATTTGTATATCCCTTGACGTGTACAGGTGGCAAGGTGAAACATTATATCGCCCCTTGACCACGGGCAGGTGGCAAGGTTGATACTTGTGACACCCTTGACCACGAGTAGGTGGCAAGGTTGAGAGATACTTGATGTGTGAATTGAGGAGACTTCATATACTGTGTACATATTGCTTTTGGGTGTTGTGATACTAGACATGTGGGAGATCTTATAAGACTTTATGTATATTTTTGTGTACTAATCCTTTTTAGATGTAGGTGTAGGATTCTTCGTTATTACATACTTGTTCAATTTCTCTTACCCAATTGGTTGAACCTACTGGTATATTTTGGTGTACTCACCCCTACTTTGTTTTCTCCCTGAAGATCGAGCATAGGGACCCACACATGATAATTGACTCACTTTTATTGAGTATTTTCTGCATCCATCCACATCCTACCAATGAGACTCATGACTTCGAGTTGTCGTGGATATTTGAGATTATCTGTACTGCTTCCTTCTAGACTTTTATCAGACGCTATGAGATAGTCTTGCATTTCATTTTGAGATAGTTGTATTTATCTTCTGCACTACTATAGATGCTCTTGTACTCATGACTCCAAGTTTTGAAATATTTGATGTTATGTTGTGTTGGTTTTCACTTTATTTCATTCTTCCTTAGTCGTGATCCATTTTGGGTCGTGGCATTCACAAAATCTTTGTTGCTTTCTTTTGGAGCAAGACAGGGGTGAGAGAGGTAAACACTGGGTGAAATAGGAGGATCTTTGCTATCCTTATGATGAAGGTGGTCTGGCCTTTAAATCTCTGCATGATATCTCAAAAGCTCTATTTGCCACGTTATGGTAGAAGTTTAGGACATCTGTGGGTTCCATGTGGAGTACCTACTTATGGAATAAATACTGTAAGAAACTTCATCCCTCCATTGTTATAAGTAGAGGAGCTTCCTATGTATGGAAGAGAATGATTTAGGTGAGGAATGATGTTGAACATGAGATTTAGTGGGAGATTAAATCAGGCACTGTAAACTTTTGGCTTGATAATTGGACCAAATTAGATGCACTATATTTTTTTAGAGGATCAAGGATGTGAATCTGAGCTGGAGATCAGAGACTTTATGAATGATGGGAATTGGAACAGAAGTAAGTTAAGAGAAGTTCTATCAGGTGAAACAGTGGAGCATATAACTGCCAACATTAAACCTTCTGGGCAGAAAAATGATGTTGACTACCCATGGTGGATGCCACAAACTAAAGGAAGCTTCTCTACCAAATTAGCCTTTGTTCTTTCTGTGTAAGATGAGATTTCCCTAGGTGATGGTTCCAAAGGATTGGAGAGGTATGGTTGCTAACTTGTTGGCCTACAAACCTAAACTATATCATTATCCTGTTAAGTGGGAACTCCCAAGAGGTAATGAGATCAAAGGCAATACTGATGGTGCATGTAGAGGGAATCCAGGTATCAGTACATATGCCTTTTGCCTGAGGGACTGTCATGGAGAATTGGTATATACTGAGGCTCCAGAGATAGGGGTCACTACTATCATGGAGGCTGAAGCTACAACCATCTTTTGGTGCTTGGGGTTTTGTACTAACAAAAACATTCAGAATGTTGTTGTGGAAACTAATTTACTCAGCTTACAAAAAATTATCAGAGGAGTTTGGCTAATTCCATATCACATTAGAGAGCACATTGAGGAGTCAGAACACATGGCAAGCATTCAGGCGGAAATAAAACATATATTCAGAGAGGCAAATAACCTAGCAGATAGCCTTGCTAATCATGCATTTGATAAGGAGGGGAGAATACAATATCATACATTTCAAGATCTCCCACTACAGTCCAGAAAGGCTATTAACATTGATAAGGACCAAATATTGTCTCTACGGATAAGAACAAGGCCTATCAAATATCAAGGAGACTATACATGAGACAAAACAAGTTGTAGGAGTACCCAAGATGAATATATACATAAAGGAGAGAAATGAGCACGTGGATGCTAAAATTTCCTACACTAATACTATTACAACATTCAAAAAAGTCTTCAACAAAAAGAGCGACCTGATGAAGATCTGGAATAGTAGCTTACTGCTCCAATGGAGAACCAGTAAAGAAAGATGATTGAAACAACAGATACAATCTCAGAACTTTCGCATTTGCATAAGAATCGAAAGACTGTGTGACCAAGCAAGACAGAATGCAAGGTGGGGGTTAAGGAAGCTTACCCTTAGCTCCATCAGGATACAGACCCAGGTCCTTGGCCCCCAGTTAGTTGACAGAGACAGACTACAGGTTGACAAGGACGGAATCTCTGAAACTCACTTACTGTATTGCATCTATGGAGGTGAAAGAAACGCATGCAGGACGGACTTACCTGTACTAGTGGAAGACTTTAATGGACGGAAAAGGACTAATAAGGAAATCACAACCGAGGAGATTGATGATCTAGAATCGGAAGAGACGAAAGCGTTCGTTGGTGAGGGCTTCCAGATCCATTGCAGGGTGAAGAGTATGAGAGAAGTTTCACTTAGGAAAGTGAACCAACCTTCTCCAATTTATGGTGTCTTTTGTAATCAAAAAATGATCGGGTTTGGGCCATTTTCAGACATGTATATTCTTTTTATTGAAATAAAATGGTCGTTGACCCTAATAATTTTAAAAAATAATAATATTATAATACATATTAAAAGAGTAACTAAATAGCGTCACCATTTTTTAGTTCAATTATTCAATTTACAGGGTTTGTGATTTATTTTTTAAAAAAAAAAGAGACAAGCAATAAATAAAATAAGTTTAGTTTACATCTCTTTGGAAAAAAAATAAGAAAGAAATATTGTGGATATTCATGCCTTTTAAAAAAATTTATTCAATTAAATTTAATTTTTCTTATCTTAAAAAAATATTTTTTTAATCTTAATTTCATGTTTAAGAACAATTCATATATTTTAAAAGAGTTTCTTTGAATTAATATATAAAAATAAAGTTACGTAAAAATAAAATGAGCAACAAAGATTAGAAGAATAAAACACAAAAATAAAAATAATGTGCCTAATAAATTTGAACAAATGAAATTGGGAAGAAAAAAAGACATAAAAAGAAAAAATAATGAAAAAAATAAATAAAGCTCATTTTGAGCCCAAAAATAATGAAGTTTCTCATTGGATTGAAATTTTGATCCTAATATGTTGAGCCTATATCAATTTTGTTATTGAATTTTTCAAAGAGAAGTTGTTGCGCAAGTTTGACCCGAGACATTGGGGATAATCTTGAACCTCCTTAATCATTGAGCTAGGCTCCGTGTTTATTTTAAGGGGATTCATTTCATTAAATATGCATTATATAAATAGAATTTGATCTCGTATAAATTTTCGACGAAAATAACCCTCTCAATCCCTGTAGATGTACCCGGAACATTTTAACAATATGATATATACCCCCCTTAAAAACCCACGCCCAAATTTGTATCAGAAAGTGATCTACACACGCCTTGCCATGTAACTTTTCTTTTTTAAAATAAAATAATATATTATTTTTTCCTCTATCTATTTTTCTTTTATATTTTCCTTTTTCTCTCTCTTTCCTTCCATATTCCTCTTTTTCTTTGACTATGATGAACTAATTTTTAAGAGTGATAGCTTTCAATATTTGGAGACTTCAAATTTTGTTTTTCGAAGTGGGTTAGGATTTCGGTTGAAATTATCAAAAACTTTGCGCCTTTAAAGATGAATACGACGGTTCACAGCAGAGGTAGGTGACGATTTGATGGTTGGATCAGGGTAATATAATTAAGGGAACTTATAAATTTCAGCCGAAAGTTCCTCAATTTCTCCATTAATGACATTAAAGTTTGATCCTCTTGACTTTTGATTTTAAATTTAATTGTGAGCTATTATCAATTTTTCTTGATGAGGACGATGATCTGATGGTGCAGCTGAGCCGCTGTCGGTGTTGCTCCGTTGAAAAGAAAAATAAAGAAGCTAGGTAAATTAAAAAAATAAAACAAAAATTAAGGGGAAATATAAAAAAAATTAAAAATAAAATAACGATTTTATCTAAAATGAAGGGCAAAAAGTTCAGGGTTTTCACGCTTTCAATATAGTATAGATAGATTACAAAGAACTATTTATAAAACATATATAACACAAATTTTATTGTTGAATAATATATTTATCACACATATTAATACACTTATAATTCATTGTGTCAATTTCTTACCAAACAAACATAATATATTTAAAACACTTATAATACATTTATATTGCACGCATAATTCACTTTTAATACAAGTGCAGATTTATCATAGTATTGTTATATATTGCTATAAATGATAATAAATAAAAAGTATCACAAAAATCAGTAATTATTTTTTAAAAGTAATTTTTTCTAACTTTTTTTAAGGGCATATTTGATTAGAATTGAAATATGGTATAGATGATTGACTCAATTTCTTTTATATGTATGTGTCACTTTATTTTTATTATTGATGTCCGCCTATAGTGAGTGATAAATGATCAAATACTTTTCATTCAACTTGTTTCAATTGCAATTGAGATTTTTGGCTTGAGATTCCACTTAATTAGTCTTTATATCATTTTAAGCCAAAGTTAGTTGCTCCTAAAGCATCTACTGAATCAATCACTTTCTGAAAAATGACCCTCCCTAATGGTTAAGATTTAAGAAGAAAAGGTACTCCTGAGTCAGAAGCTTATGGAGTTTCATCTGCAGAGATATGAATCCTTCTAGGAGAGCACCATCTCATGCCATGAACAGTTATTGTTAGTTGGATTTCAACCAACACAAGAGTACTTGCAATCAAAAGTTCCTCTCCTTCAACAGACAGCATGCGCTGAGTTGCATTTTAAATTGAGACTACAAATACTGCACCTAAAATAAGTATCAGGGGGATTTCTTCTGATCTACCTAAGCTGTGAGCAAACCTTAGTTATTTGATACCAGTGTCGGTGGGAGGTAATAGGAACTCGATGGAATAGTCTAGATGCATGCAAGCTAGATCAAACACCATCTTTAGAAGGAAAAATAGCGTCAAAGGGGATAAGCAGATAACAAGAAGTCAGAATGATACGGGAGGCCTTAGTCCAGTCACTAGGTTAGAATCACTGATGTAACTCGGATGAGGCAATTTACCAGGAATTACTGGCAAGCAAGTAGATACAACTATACAAAGATAAAAGTAAGACTTTTATGCATAGATTCAACATCATCAGCCTAAGAGTTTGAACACATGATAAAAAGAATGGAGATTAGCATTCTTGGCCAATTTCATTTATTAGATACTAACCAAAAAACTTTGGTCAGACAACATTCAAAGGGAATAGAATAGTCTACAACGACCAAGTGTTTCTAAGCTATCAGGTTCAGGACTGACAGGACATACATTTTCTTGCACAAGATGCATGCAAACATGAGACACATTTATACAGAATACCACTAAGTGGAAGTAGTGAACACTATATAATAGCTCAATTTACAGGTAACTAATGGTCTACAATGACCGAAGTCGAAAAAGCACATGCTTGCGCCACTAAATACACAGGTTGCCTTGAAAATTGGAACAAGTGAAGAAAGAGAACTAAGGAAACCATACAAGCAAGTATGAAGAACTTATGTAACCTTGTCATAGTTTATGGAGCAACTACAGATCCCTTCTGCACATTGGGCAAGAGCCATGTCTCAACAGCCATGTGTCAATGCATGGTAAGTGAAACATGTGATGGCATTGTGGTAAACATCTAACAGTTTCTCCCAGTTGAAAGTCCTGTAAGCGTACAATAGCGAAAAGGATTCAGGATCAACAAATAATGCAATATCAGGAGGAATAGCAAACAAAAGGTGTAAATGTAATTCACCTGAAGGCAAACGGAACAAGAGACTCTGTCTCCAGAATCATCCAAGTTGTTACCTTTTGTAATTACAATCTTGGGGATCTTTTCAACAGAATCTCCATGCAAGCCTTTAGCCGCACCCGTATCGAAAATGTTAGGAACCTCGTCAAATGCAAGTTCAACAGCTCCCATCTGATCAGCAAGAAAGAGTCAGCCAATGAAGGGGAAAGTAAGTTGCTGGCAATAGTTTACATGGCTACCAGTCAAGTAGCGTATATGATATACCTGACTCTGGACTGCACTTAACATTGCAGGACCAATCCGCTCACGAACCAATCGACCACTTAACAGGCTTGTGAGTACATCAATCTGTTTAGTTTAAAAGTTCTATCAGTCAAGGATATTTCTTAGAGCCACAAAAAAGATCTTAAGATTATATTCTCTCTCTCTCTCTCCCTCCCTCCCTCCCTCCCTCTCTCTCCAAGATGAGTGTCATATTAATGTGGATGTTAAATAGCACACATAGAGGAGTAGATGAAAGATCACTTGAAATATTTTTGGACTTAAAACCACATAAAGCGAGCTGTCTCTAAAGATCTACAATCTCTGAATCCATATGGACTAAGGGAAGAACATAACAAATGAAGCAAAAGTACTAGTAGGGATCTAACTTTAGTCAGGTTGGTACACTTGCATTAGATCCATATTTGCAAATAATCCTCTACATTATCTAGAGATTTGAATGTCAGTATATGGATAGATGTGATTATAGAGAATTTTTGGCGTCAGCAAATGCATAAGTTGCCTTATAAGATAAATTATTGAATAGGAATGAAAGCGGTCCAACTGCAACTTAACGGATATAAATAATTCATAGAGCTGTCCTCAACTAGTTTGAGACTATGGTGCCGTAAGTTGTTGGTTTGTGGGAGTAAAATGTAGTTTGAAGCCAATATCAGATTAGGACATGATTTGCCCATCTATAATTAACCCATATACTGAAGTTATTATATTACAGAACCAACTCTCAGCATTATCAGTGAGAAAGAATCTATATTGCTTACCAAGTAAAGAAGACATCTAATTCCAGATTCATCCGACTGCCATAGTAACAGAGATGACTCAAAGACATCAAGAGAGAAAACAGCGCCAGAGATGGCACCAACTGCAGCACCTCTGACAAATCCACTCTCCGTCTCTTGGCCAATCAAAGCTCCAGTCAATGCTCCTAATAAGGTGCCCACTGCAAGAAGACAATCGATCTCTGATAGTTCCAGCATCCAATAAGTAGAAAAAGATAAAACCCATTTTTTTTAATTTAAAGCAGCCCCTAGACATTTAGAACTCAAAAACATACCTATCAATCAATCATTCAAATCAATTCACCTCAATCCTAAAGAGAATTGTAGTGGTTATATGAATGCCTACAACCATTCCGTTCTACAGAAGGTATCAAAACCCTTTCTTATTTACTTCTAAATCAGGGTAGTATATCCCAACTAACTCACTCAAATGAGCTTAAAATCTTAACCATATTTTGGAGATCAAAAGGTACAATCGCCACGCTATGCATAGAAAAGCCAAAAAAAAGAAAAACCTTTTTAAGTTCTTTTTTCTGCTATCAAGAACAAATTTCCTGAATTATCATAGCCTACTTTCAAGTCAGAGAAAAATGTCAACAAGGCAATAAGCGCCCCTAGATCAAACATGTGCAAACCCCCAATACAGGGAATACATATATGATACATACATCAAGAATTATAAGCCATCAGTCAAAGAAGCAAAGTGAATTGATATGCAATTTTTGGAAAATCCCATATGCACAAATAGGAAGATTACCCACCTAAGGCAAAGAAGAAGGTGAAGATTGCAGAGACGATGGTGCCAATGATTGCAGAAACCGCAACGCTGAAGAAATCTTTAGCCCTATCAACCAAATCCCTGATACAAAACGAAAAAATAGAAGAGGAAAGAGGGAAAGCGCGAGATGGGTATGCATAGAATTCCATTTCCATTGATTCTAACAAAAGGCTTCTTTTCTGATTTACATACACCAACGGCTGTTGTTATTGTTCAAGAAAATTTCACCGGCGGCCATAGGAAAACTGGAGCGACTCTTTCGTTGAAAAAAAGTAGTAAAAACAAGTCTGTATGTTTGCTTGAGAGTTGGAATGATCCACAAATTGGAGTTGGATCACATGCCAAACCTTTAGATGATCACACAGAAAGAGCAAGGCAAAAGAAAACAAAGTCTATGAGAGCCTTTTTCTCCTACGGTAAGCACTTGTATCTCCAATAAATTGTGATTCCATTCACTAACAAAGTAAAAATGATAGGTTGTAATTTCCACCTTGTTTGGATGGTTGTTCCACCATGTATTTTATTGTTTGGTTAGTTGCACTTTGTTTGGATGGTTATATATTATTTCATAATTATTTTATTATTTTAATAAATAGAATAGATTGTATTGTTTTTTGTTATAATATAATGTCATATATATAATTTGAATGATAAATCTATTATAAATTTTAGGGCATATGGTAGAGATACTATAAATAGATAAGGTAAATGATAAAATAGAATTTTAAATAAGAGAGAAGTACTAAAAACACCTTCGAACTTGGCACAAATTATTAATTTCGTCCTTAAACTATTGATAGGCTTAAAAACACCCTTAACTTGGCGAACTAAACTTAAATACACCCTCGAACTTGACATGAATTATTAGTTTCGTCCCTAAACTATTGATAGACTTAAAAATACCCCTCAACTTGGCGAAGTAAGCTTAGATACACCCTCGAACTTGACATGAACTATTAGTTTTGTCCCTAAACTATTGATAGCCTTAAAAACACCTCTCAGGTTCATATTTCTGTAACTAATTAAATTTTGATTTGAAATTTTGTAGAGTTTCATTTGATGCCATATTTTAACAATCTCAAAATCTTTTTACGAGTTTGTCATCGGACCATGAAATTTTTAACGTTGCCGGATGTCCACATTGACACAAAATAATCATAAACAAAATAGAAAAGAAAGAGAATCAAACAATTAAAAATGAGAATGAAAAAAAAAATAGATCTTGCTTTGAGGTCACCATTAATGGAGGAACAGTTAAATGGGAAGAAGAAGGGTATTCTAGTAGTTGGTAATTAAAAATTGAAGGAAAATTTCTTTTTATTTTTTTAAAAAAAGGAAAAATTAAGGATGATGTAATTTTTTTTAACCTTTCACGCACTTTAAATAAATTGTACTCACTTGTTATACCAAGTGGCATGGGGGTATATTTGAGCCCAATTTGCCAAGTTGAAGGGTGTTTTTAAGTCTATCAATAGTTTATGAACGAAACTAATAATTCGTGTATTTGTAGTACTTCTCTCTTTTAAATAATAAGTAAAGACCAAATTAGAAGAAAATATTAAGGTAATGATGCGATTATACCAAATTGATCGTTACACAAATTCAATTTTTTTTCATTGTTACCTAACGATGAATTTAAATGATACAATACAATATAATTTGATAGGTAAAATAAACATTGTATTTAGACTAACAATGCAACAATAACAACCATCCAAACAAGGTATAAATTGTTATATAAATTAAATTATAGTCTATTAGATAGCAACAAAATTTATATTAAAAATTTAAGTACAATAATAACTAAAATATAAAGTAAATATCATATTATAAAATAATAATATTAAATATACCATTATTAATATAAAAAAAGGAAAAACTTACCTTCCAACCGATTGTGAAAGACGCGAAGATTGAGTTGGTGAAGGGCAGATAGTTGATGGGGAATTTATAGTTGGGAGAGATATTTTGTGAAGAAGTTAGATAGGTGACAAGGCAAGTTAGGTACTGAATAGTACTTTGTTTAATGATAATATTCAGTGGGATCCAAATTCCATCAAATATTCTGTTCATGAAAACAAGGCGCTGTTTGTTTGGACTCAATATAACAACACAAAGCACCACGTGCCTTTTGCATTTGTTCACTACTCCTCTATCTTTACTAGTATAAGACAGTCCAAGCAACAATAAATATGTTTGATTGTTTTTATATTTTTATTTGTATGATTAAATTTAAAATATAATATTTTATTTATTTTAATTTGTTTGTTATTTTTTAGTCTTTGATGAATGTCTCTTTCTCTGTCTCTCTTTTTTCTTTTTATAATTTTTAAAATTTAACTTTCTACATGACATGTTACTACAAGATCAAAAAATATTTTTGATGCATTTGAGTCAAATAATTTGATATATATTTAATTTAAGATCACAAAATTTATAAATTTTTTGATCAAATTAAATAGGAACAACTAATTAAAATAGAGACAGTATTTAGTTTGGATAAAAAAACTAATCAAGTATGGTTCAACATATGTTATTTTTTTGTTTCGATTTATGCGACATTGATAGATTTTTTTTATATATTTTTCAAAAAATTTAAGTTGTCAATTATTGCAACTTATAGTATAGGCACAATACATAAATTGACCCATTAACTTGGAGTCAAATTTTAAGTTGGAACTCCAATTTTCAAAATGCACAAACAGGCACTCCAACTTGCCTGTTTTTTTATCAAGTAGGCACGGGCATCCTACCTGGCAAATCGCGTGAGATACATGATATTGGAGCGCGTGAGAGTGCTATTTTCGAAGCCCACAACGGTAAAAAGGGGCTAAATTGTCTATTTTACCCCTAATCCATTCCTTTATATATATATCATTATTTTTAAATCTAAAATACAATTTCTTCTTCTTCTTTCTATTAAAAATACACAAATATTTTTTTCTCCCTTTTTTTGCACGATTTCTACTCTTTTGATATATAACGACTTCAAATTTTTTTGTCATTGTGAAAAAAGAGCTATAATGAAGATTTCTTGGTCAACAAATAATCCAGGTCGTTGGTTTCTTGGATGTGAAGATGGTCGAGTATGATTTTATTTTGCCTTTTATTTTATATAACTATTTTTTTGTTTAAATTCTAATATTCATGATTCAATTTTTACGATTACTTTGTTGTTTGTAAATAGGTTGGATGTAAGTTTTTTAGGTGGTGTGAAATGAATTATACTGAACATGCTAGAATTGCGATTTCGGGATTACAGAAGAGGATAAAGAAGCATGATGAAGAAAAGGAAAAAATAAGGAGTAAATATCGAATTTTGTTGTTCATTGTGATACTATGTTGGATTTATAAAGAGTTGTTTGTGTAGTAATTTTTAGGTGTTATGTATGCTAATTTTCTAATTTATTTTGCTTGTAATGTAGTTGTTTTTTGGGGATGGCTACTTATATCTCTTATAATAATGCAAATTAATTTAACTTGGCAAATCGTTAGCTTTAATTTTGAACAAGTGTTTCAGCACTTCATCACTTCAATATAGGCACTAGCACCACAATTTGCACATACACTGGATCAAGATCACTTCAAGGCACTTCAATATAGGCACTAAGTAACAACTTAACACAGTTTAAGTAGTCTTACATAACCATAATGACATGTAAACAATTGTGCAAGCATACAAAATACATCATTGTTTAATCAAAAATATGTAAAAGTAAAATCAACATAATTGTTTTTCACAATGAAAACACATCATCAACACTGTTGAAATCTTATGAAGTCGACTTGGATTTGATTTGCAATTTTTTTCGCTGTGACATTAGTTGAAGTTGATTTCCAGTCATAGCATTCTTTCCTTTCCATTTCAAACAAGGTGGTTTGAATCCAAGGTCAACATTTGTTTGTGATGTATCCTTGAATGACCCACTTGAGATTACTCTTTCACTTGCTCTTCTAGGCTGAGTTATTACTTTATATTATTTTTCAAAATAGATAAATACAGATATAAAAGAATTATGTAAAAGAATATACTTACATTAATCACTTGTCTTCCAGATTGTGTATCTGTGTACACACCAAATTCCATAGTTGCTGATTTTTTTCTTCCAGCTGAACTTGTAGCACCAATTAGTTATTTCCTCTTATTTCCTGTAACTCTTGAGGTTTTCAGACATAAAGAAGAGGAATGTTGAGTGATTGGTTGTGAATATTGTCCAGTTGACTGTGAAGGTTGTCCAATGGACTGTGAAGGCTGAGTGACATGTTGAGTGTACTGTGAAGGCTGTTCTGTGGGTTGTGAAGGATGTGGGCTGGACTGTGAAGGTTGTAGAGTGACATGTTAATCAAGGAATAAAATTAGATATATAAATAAGTCATGCTTATAAATAATCATAATCATAAAATGAGATAGGAGTGGTTGTTTCTTACCACTTTATAGCTTCTTTTGTTGTGCCCAACTTGATGGCATATGGAACATGACATTTTGACTCCATTCTTTGATGCTTTCCCCCACTTCTTTTTACTTGGTTCATCTTTATCTTTTCTTCTATATCTGGCTGGTCTTCCAGGCATTGGCTTCACTTCAGGGGGCTCAATTGGTGGGTTATTCGTTTCAGGCCACATTACCATATTAGTTATAGGCTGTAAGAAGTACTTATAAGCATGTAGAAATGCCTATTTTCTGTACCAATGGTCCACATAATCTTCTGGTTCTTTCCCTATGTGATACAAAGCACAAACTACATGTTGACAAGGGATACCCCTCAACTGCCACAACCTACAGGTACAAGTCTTTTTAACCATGTCAATTACATGTCTATACTCTCCTTCTTGGATCTCAAATCCAATGTCATGATTCCAGTTCACCCTTAGTTTCCTACCAATTTCTTTATTTTCCTCTAAAATTAGCCTTGCCATAGGTGAAATATCACTGATCCAAGTACTTGCAAACTTAATCATATCCCCATGCCTATCCATCATTTTGTGTCTATTATCTTCAAGCATACTAATCACAGATTTGTGTCTAGGACCAACAATCCATGAATTAAATATTTCACACATATTATTTTTCACCACATCACACTTGAATGTTTCACTAAATAAAGCTCTACACTAATATTCTTTATTATAGACAAGCAAAGACTCATATATTCTATCACCAAGCTTTCCCAAATATGTAAACTCATCTTTCAATTTTACTTCAAAACTAGCTTTGGCACACCTCCAAAATGCTTTTCTCCTCTCTTCACCTCTCCATTTCTTCTGCCCGTTTGCCCAAATGTGTCTTGCACACATTCTTCTTTCAGCAAAAGGAAGTAACTCAGCAACAACTGACTCAAGGCCCTAGCATTTTAGTAGTTTAGTTTTAAAAACAAATGAGATAGAAATGTGAAACAAGATTAGCAATGTCTAGATTTAGTGTAGTTTGAGACAAGTAATTAATCACATTAACAACCTAAAATGAGATAAAATTGAGACAAAAATTGAGGCAACCTCTAGGATTTAACAAACATATGACACATTACAAATGAGAGAAATTAGACAGAATAGTTTAAATGAGATAGAATGACATAAATAAATACCTTTTGTATATCAGACATGATTGTTATGTCATATTCATCACCAAGTTGCAAATCTTCAATGAGATATCTTAAGAACCAACTCCAAGAGTGTTTAGTTTCTTGATCCACCACTGCCTAAGCTATTGGATACATTTGTTGGTTTCCATTTTTTCCAACAGCCACTAATAACTCTCCTTTACAGGCACCCTTCAAAAAACAACCATCTAGGCCTATAATCTTCCTACAACCTTCTAACCATCCATTCTTCAATGCAGCAAAGCACCCATAGAAGTATTTAAACAAGTGTTTGCCAGGAACTGTTTCATTATCAGTTCTCTCCCAATAAGAGGTTCCAGGATTTGAACTCTTGATCATATCAGCATAGTCCAATAATTTTGAAAACTCAAGCTTCCAATCACCCATGAACTTGGAACTGACATTCTGTTTTTCCCTATAACATATTGATCTTCCCACTTTTAATCCCCATTCTTTTCTTATTGTTTCTTGAATCTTATGAACCTTAATGTCAGGATGAGATATTATTCTATCCCTCATTTTCATTTCCACATACTTTGTTGTGCACAATTTGTTCATGTTTTTTGTAAGACACGTATGAGCAGGATAGTATTTTTTCACAAAAAATTTCTTGTATCTTTAGCCAAGCTAGCAAACACTTCCCATTTACACTTTCCAACACATCTACCCCAACCCTATGACGTTCGTTGGATTTAATCTTTAATTGAACTTTATGTTGCATAGCATAATCAGCAACAACCTTTCTAAATTGAATTACACTCTCAAATATCATACCCAATTCAAATAAAAAAATGGCAGAAGAAGGATCATATCTCAATTTGTTGCTTTTTCTTCTTGAAGGTAAATCCACACTTGGTTGTGCCAAGACATCAAGTTCATCAACACTGTCTTTACTTGGTTCATCTGATGAACCAATAAACTCTTCACCACCTCCTAACTTACCATGATATTTGGTTGCCTTGTTTGTGAAAATATTCTCAAAATCCTTATCTATACCAGCCTCTCCAAGCTCAACTTCTTATTGTTTGGAATTGTCCTTTGACTTTTTTTTCCTTTCCATCCTCACTTCTTTTTTCTTCTCTTTGTTTTTCCCTGAAAGTTCTCAATTCTTCATCAACTTCACTATCATCTTGATCTGGAACATCATTTAAGTCATCCTCTTCAAAGTCAAGAGATTCACTAGTCTCTTCCTCTGAAAGTTGTTCAACTCCACCTACCTCATTGATATCACCCTCTGAATAAGAAACCCTAGACACTTCCCCTGTTTCTTTATTAATTTTTGGACCAGAAAATATTCCCAAAGAATTTGTGGACCCCACCTCTTTAGCAGTCACATGTTTCAAGAATATCTTAAAAGACGACCCACTCCACAAATCTTTAATACAATTATATAGTTGATTTGTCACTTTTTATCTTGATAAATTTATAGGTAATAACATCTTCAGTAAAAAAATCCTCAACTTCATCATATCCAAGATCTTTTGCATAAGATTTCAATTCGGTCAAAGAGAAGTGGTCCTTGTCTATCCAAAATACATAATTTTCCAATTTCAAAATATACCTACCTTAATAAATGCGACCTCCATGGTGGAAAATAGCTATAAGATGAGCCATATCACTAAACCTATAGAAGAAAAGTGAATTTACAACAAAAAACTATAAAATGATGATAACTTCTACCAAAAATACACTTTGAAAATGGAAAAATCGAACATACCCGAACTAAATAGAGGAACAATAACAAGAAAACATGCAATGGATGATAATTTCGACCATAAATCTTCAGAAATTTGGTGATTTTCCGATGGAATCTTCGACCATAACCGGACAACCTAGGGTTTTGTCCTTACACTGAAAAGGGGCAAATGAGGGGACTTTACACGTTTTGCCCCTTTTGTCAAATTTTAATTTTAACTTTTTTTTAATAATAATACGTGTAAAATTACGTGTAAAGTTTTTTATTATGTGAAATAATGTGGCATCGCGGGATTGGAGAAAAAATACACGTCAGGGAGGTTGTATCTCACCGTTTTTGGCTGTTGGATGTCCGTGTCCACTTGATAAAAAACGGGCAAGTTGAAGTGCCTGTTTGTGCATTTTGAAAGTTGGAGTTCCAACTTAAAATTTGACTCCAAGTTAAAGGATCAATTTATGTATTGTGCCTATAGTATATTTTATGTTTATTTATATAATATATGTTACTTATTTTGTTTCAATTTATGTTCCGCATACAAAACTTTGAGAGTCAATAAAAAAATTTCAATTTCTCGTTAAATTATTAATTGTTGTAAGTGAATCTCACTTTTGTTAGTATGTAAAAATGAAGAAAAATGGAAAAGTTGATGCTGAGGTTCAAACCTACGATGTCCAATATATAATATCGTGCTTCAACCACCAATCTAAGCATCTCATTTGTTACTTTTAAGGGAAGCACATATCTTAAGCAAGTGTGTTGACGTCGAGTTGTGTGCTTATTTCTTAATAGTAATACAATTATTTTATTTTTCTTTCCTACTATAGTAGAAGCATGAGTAGATATTTGGGTATCAACATGCCAACTTAAAGGCATTTGATCTTTATTTAAGGGTATTATAGACTTTATACTGGACCAATAATTGCAACATATCATTCACCCTAAACTTGAACAACCACTGCAATAAAGTTTTGAAAATTTCTCCTCTCGCTAATAGAAACTAATACCCAATTTCGACTTGAGTTGGTGATGAGTATTTCTGAAAAGTACTGGGACTTTCTCCATGTGACACAATTTTAGGTATGATGGCAGAAATAATCGAGTGAGTGATGAGTATTTCTGAAAAGTTTTGGAAATTTTTCCTCTCTCGCAAGTAAGCCTAAACAAGGATATAACAAAATAAAGAGGAAGAAAAATAAAAGTGACAACCTATTAAAGGGGTAAACAATACAATAGGAAAATCTTAAGTCTAAAATCAACTCAAAACTAATGTCATGTGTACAAGCCACTATTTAACAGAATTGAAAAAAATAGTACAAGTATTAATGTCTCGATTCTTAAATAAAATGAACATAAAGATAAAAGGAGCTTTGAGAGTTCACTGAATAGACAAGTTGCTACCTCTCAAGCGATCCAGATGCTCGGTCCAACATATGAAAGGAACGTCAAGTAGAACCACGCTTACAACCTACACACAAGTGTCGAAGCAAGAGTGAGTATCGAACAATGCGGTACCTAACAAGTAAATCATAAACACAAGATAGAGAATAATGGACACAAGTACTCCAACCACACTATCCAATCCTCCAAAACTACAACTTGCACTCAGGAAATCCATCATACACAATATAGATATACAAACCAAGTAACACATCATTTCCAAATGAATCACAACCAACATGTCACAATTACAGGGTTCCACCATCAATACATATTTCTTCCAAGGATGTCACATAATCATAACATGTAAATGAGGTGTAAGATAATGTAATGCAATATAAAATAATTATGATGCATGTTTGTCCTACGATACACACTCTACTGATAAACTCAATTGAAACTTATTACTTGAACTTAATTAATGACTGCTCATGATCAAATTGCATGCAATAGACGTATTACTTGAACTTAGTGAGTTGTGAACCATTCATTGTGATTATGATTATTCATCACACCCAAATTACACCTCCTAATTGAAGTGTAAGCAGTCACTGTCAAATATAGAACCTAACAATGGTTAAAATCGATCCCACGAGGAATATGGTCTAGACTTAAAATAGTCAAAACAACGTCGAGTAATTAATCATCTTATTTCAAGAGGCAAGAATTTATTATTTAAAGAAACAATAAGTAAAACCTATGCTAATGTCAAACAAGATGCAAGTATTACGAAATTAGTGAGAGAAGACAGCTAGAGTACGGTATTGTGTTCCCCATGAATTCCTAACACAGTGTAACCTCGCAATTGTAACATTTTCTAGTGTGTAACATGCAAAATTGGTAGTTATGTTCATCTAAGTCTTTGGGTTGGAAAATAGATAAATTTCACCACGTAGCTTAGATCGTCTACGAGTGTATGCATTACTAACCCTTACCCTGGTCCCACATTTATCTATCTCTTGGATTGTTCAAGCTAATTAGATGAGTGTAATCACGTCAAATCTCTATTATATTCCCTTTTCTCATTCTTTACCCCCTTGGGCCGACGAGTAAGTGTTGACACCCAATTTTGACTGACCTAAACCCGTTTTAGATTGTCATTCGATTAAAACATGTATTTTTAAAACTTTTTGAAATAAATGAGTTTATTTCAAATTTTATCCAATAATTACGTATTTTTAACACTTTTTAACTTTCAAAGTTTGTTCGGAATTTTTTTCATTTTTTATTATAAATTATTTTCATTATTATTATTCTTACTATTATTTATTGTTATTATTATTATTTTACTTTATTATAATTATTTTTAGTGATAATAGTAGTCGTAGTAATATTTATTTACTTATTATTATTATTATGTCGATATCGTATTTTAAATACATTACACATATATTTTTAATATTGTTTTATCAATTTTTAATCTAAACTAATAATTTTAATTTGTTTAATATTTTACGTAATAATTTTAGCACATATTACGTATTTTCTTTACAAAAAGATTATTATTTAAGATATTGTATATTTTATAAGTATTATAATTAATTAGATGACAATCTATTCAATTTCATCCCAATTTGTTCAATTCGTAACCTTTCTAATCAAATTCATTTCAGTCCTAGTCAATTTCTTTACGATCTATTTCAATCCTAGTCCATTTATACACAATTCTTTTCAATTCTAGCCTAATTTCGATCAATTTGTGGCTCAATTTTTAATTTTCAACCCAATTTCTATAAATTCGAATATCCATTTTTAAATTCAAATTTGATCCATTTTTATTAAGATTTAATCTCATCTATTGATTTATTTTAATCCGATGGTCACAATTTAATCTTCCTATTTTCATTTTTTTCACTAATACATCCAAAAAAACCCTTCATTTTCTCCAACTCTTTCTCTTTCTTCAAAACTGCCGCACACTTTTTCTCTTTCTCCTCACTCACAACCATGGCCACAACTCTCTCTCTTCCTCTCCCTCCTCTCCTCTTTCCGTCCCCAACCTCACCGGAAAACACCATGCAATGCCTAGACAACCTCCGCCCCTTTCCTCCCTCTCTCACTCCATTATTTTTAGCCGAAAAACCCTCCGCTGGCGCCCCTCAACAGTCTCCACCGCCGCCATCTCCGCTTCCCCTCTCCTTTTCCTGCGCCCCCCAGCCACCATCGCACCCTCGATGCACCACCACGAAAACCCCACCACCAACAAACCGACAAATCGATCGCGACTCCTCTTCCTCTGTCAACCCCATGCAGCGACCACCAAGTCGCCGCCGCTGTCGCCTCTCCGGACAAAATATTTTTTTCACAACTTAAATGTTTTGGATTACTTTTAAAAGTGATATATTTTTAAATCATAGAATTTTATAAACTTTTAATCAAGTTTTTGTTAAACTTTAAGAGTGACTTAAAATAATTTTTTTTAGCTATAAAAAGTTATGATCATATTTTGATAGTTCTCATGATTTAGCAAACTTGTTTTAAATATTATAGTATATTATAATATTTAACTAAATTTTTTAAGTACAAGTTTAAAACAAAACGTTTTCAAGTTATAAATAAATAACTAAATATTAATTAAAAAAAATTATTATGATTTAGAAAACTTGTTTCAAATATTTTAGCACACTATAATACTTAAACTATATTTTAAGTATAAATGTAAAACTAAAAAAACTCTTCAAGTCATGAAAACTTCTTCATTTTTTTCGTCTTTTTAAGGAGTTCTTGAAAAAACTAATCAAATTTATTTTTGTGGCAAGTTAATTGTTTGAGAAGCTACTTGTGACTTTATTTGCTAACTGTCGGCCTTATTGTTTTGTTTGGCGTGTATCCAATAGGAAGCCCTAGATTTTCTTTAAGTCTAGAATCCATCGAAATTAGAAAGTCCAACACTACGATAAACACTTGAGGACTCATTAGAATTTTTCATTTCTTTTAGTACGTCTTTAAGTTAAATAAATAAACCAATTTAGGAGGGGTAGGTGATATGGGGTCAACCCTTGCGATCTAACCCACACGACAGCCTAACACTTTTAGACTCAGCCTACTTTATTGCCTACCCTTGATCCGGTCCCAATACAAACCTTGACTACGAAATAAGAACACAAGCAAGTACAGGAAATGAATCCCAACTTTTTTATTAACTCGTGCCAACAAAGAATGCACAAAACACTTAGCCTACAAAAATTCGTCCAGGCCACACTCGCTGTCCAGACTGACTGTTTGTGCCTATAAATAGGTCATAACATGCCCAGTCATGTGCCAGCCATGTGCCTGCCAACTCAGTTGATATCCCCAACTGATAGGCATATTTAAAATTTGAATTACAAGTTTTATCCACTAATGCTGACATGTCAAAAATGGCTAGTAACAAATCCAACCGCCAACTGTCCATGCATGTGCATGGCACATGCGGCCAACCTTCAAATTTGGCGCCAATGCCTTGACCTTGGCGCCCAGATTTGCTTCTGCCCTGCATGCCTGTGCCATGCCCAGACCCTACACACGTGCCTGTGCCATGGCACAGGTCCTGCCCTGCACAACTTGCCATTGGGGTCTGATTCACTGCGTCTTGGACCATGCTCAAAACTTGGTCTCAAACTTGTCTAGCCACGACCTTACCTTGTCATAACCTTGTCTTGCCTTTACTTGCTCAGCTTGTCATGCCTTAGCCACGTCCATCCTTGCATTGTCTTAGCTTGCCCAGCCCTTGCCTTGCCTTAGCCACGTCTCGCCTTGCATGTCTCAGCCATGCCACTGCCAAGGTCTTCTTTAGTTAAACTTTATCTTGACTGATGTCAAGGGGCCTTGGCTAGGCTCATCAGGTAAATCACTAGCCAAGCCCGAACCGCTCGAACCATCGGGTTGAGGGTCTAATAGTAGGGTTATATAGGACCATAAAAAAGGATGATTAAAATTCGAGCTTTAATGGGAACGAAACTTTGATTTTCGTCCCTCTGCTTAAATAAGTCAAGTGAAGCTAAATGACAGAATCTAATTTTGTCTTCCGAAAAATAAAAGCCGAGTAAACTAATTCCAGTGGAGTTAAATCACTTAGTTTAATTTTCTCCTTTTTTTTTGGTAGTTTAAATTATTTTCTTGTTTAAATTATTATCTGTCTTATTTTATCACTTAGGCATTCTTAGGATAAATAATTCAATAAAGAGACCCTATTTGTAGTAACCCTCACATAGAAATGAGATACGACCGAGACCCGTATTTGCGGACCTCGAGGGGTGCCTAACACATTCCTCTCGAGGTAACTTGAACCCTTATCCAATCTCTGGTAGCTTTGACCTTTAGACTTAGAATTAGGCCTAGAATGATGTCCTAATGCACCTCAAATCATTAGGTGGCGACTCTTCAAATATTTTAAAATTTTCAAAAGAGACTTTACCACGACATCGTCCAGGCTCCCTTTTCCGCGAGGAAAAAATGGGACGCGACATAAGAATAAAGTGATTTTTAACGTTAGCCACCGTTAAAAAGTAATCAAAATAAAGAGATAAACAATAGATGCACGCATGCACACTTTCCAAGGATTACAAATTATTTAATTTTTGCTTTGTCAGTTCTTCATGGTTTTGATAACCCTAATTATGGATTTTGATACTCATATTCATTGAATTAGATGTGATCATGATAGATGTTTGCATAATTAAGAATTTACAACGAAGAATTGAAGAACAAAAATCTGAATTCTTCACTTGATTTACAACACAAAATCTCCAAAAGTACGAACAAAAGTGTTTTTGTCTCAATACTCAAAGCGTAAAAGTAACAAACTGATAATAATGTGCATCACTCATCCAAAAAAAAATTAAAACCCTATTTATAGACTTAGAAAATAAAATCCTAAACAAACAAGAAAAATCGGATTCGAACCGGAGCACGAGTCAATGTACAATTCGTAAAAGTGAATACGACTTGTGGTCTGGGATCGTAGATTGTATTCTCTAAAACTCAAGGCCTTTTCATGAACCACCATCCACTTCTCATAGTTTAGACTATGGGTTTTGATCTTCATCGTAAATATGATTTCTAATTTTTCAGCTTTTCTTTCGACAACTTGGTCTACGGATCGTAGACTGGACTATGACCTATCCTGTTCTTTGTAGTTCCAACCTCAACAATTTCTAGTTTCTCTTTATCTCAACCACGAGAACCATCTATGGCTCATGAATTAAATTATGAATTGTAAATAGGCTCGTATAAGGTTACTTTGTTGCAAAATTTGCAATCTCCTAAAAAACTTCTCGAATCCTGTAAAAAAACACAACATGCAAATCAAATCCACTAAAATACGCTAGAGATCGAACACATATAAATTCAAATTTAAAACATCAAAAGTGCAGTATTTTGACGGCACATCAATTATTAGATCGGGTGTCACATTCAAACACACTAACTATTGGATCATGTGTCATGTTCTAGCACATCATTATATCGAATGTCATGTTCTGATACATTATTAGATCGGCTATCACATTCTGGAACATCACTAGATCAAATGTGACATTTCGACACGCTAACAATTTGGGAATGTATCCCATGAGAGGACTATTATTGATTTGTGTTGAGATTGATGATTATGGAATTGATATATTGAGCATGAATTGTGAATTTGTTACTCTTTACTTATGTATATAATTTACTATGTTATGGTGTTTTTTTGTATATCACTTATTGGAATAGCCATGTGATTCTACTGATACTGCACTTGCTCTTTCTTTATGGAGTACAAGGCATCTTCAGGCGGTTGTTGACAGACCACAATTATGAGACTAGTGATCTACCAAATTCAAGGGTGAGCTAACTTGTTCAAGCTGTCGCGGATTCATCTTTACTTCCTAATCCATTTATTTTCGAACTCAAACACTTAGTTTATTTGTGTTATGATATTCCTGAGATTGCATCCTCATATGTTGGACATGTGGTTAGAGTTTTGACACAATGACTTTCAAACTTTAGGGGGTTACTTTTCACATTACTAGATTATTCTGTTTTGAGTTTATGGGAATTCAACTTCACTCTATTTAAACATGCTTCAACATCTTTAAATGCATATCTCTTGTTAGTTTTGCTTGTTGAGTTATAGTATCGGTTCTCCCATCAGAGGGTCAATGTGGGTATCACTCATGGCCTGGTCAACGTCGTGACACTCACACATGAATTCTTTTGACTTTTTGATTCAACGACTAATTTAGATTTATTATGATCTTTGACAAAAAAATGTATCATATCATTCTTGTTTTATCTGGCTTTATTATATACAGAGATAGACTAAAGTTAAATTAATTAATCCATAATGTTAATTAGGCTCGCTTAATCAAAGACAAGGTAGTGTCTTGAAAATCCTTAAGCAGTCGTTTGGTACACATGATGTAATTGTTGACATCCCGAAGGCAACGTCGTGACAACTCGCTAAAAAATTAATAATTTAATAAAAGAATTTAAAAGAATAAAAATAATTTAATTTTAGAGTCGCCACCTAATTTTAAGGATAATCAGAAAACCAATTGATTATTTACAAAAATATAATCTGCGAACCAAAAATTCTGAGTAAGGGGTTCAAGTTATTTCGAAGGGAAGGTATTAGCACCCTTCAGAATCAACAACTGTGGGTTCCGACTGAATTCATTTTTTTCAAATTGAGGAGGAGATAAAAATTATAACACAAGCATAATAACAATGAAATATACACAAAGAATAAAATACACAATAATGAATAAATAAAGAATGAATTAATTTAAACTAAATTTTTTCGTCTTTTCTAAATGGGGAGGCCTCGAAATCCGACGGATAGATTTTTATCGTCCAGGTTTAACAAAAAAATGTCTATAACTTAAACTAAAATTTTATGAATTTAACATGTAACAAATATTAACTTAAACTAAATATTTTCGTCCTTTTTTAATGGGGAGGCCTCAAAATCCGACGGATAGATTCGTCATTAACCACTTTTAACAAATAATATACGTAACTTAAACTAACATTTCTAAACTTTAAAATATACCCAATATCAATCTAAACTAATTTTTGTCCGTCTTTTTGAATGGGGAGGCCTCGAAATCCGACTGATAGATTCGTCATTGGCCATGTATAAACAAATATAGGAGTAAAAATAATGAAATAAATACCTAAATGGGAAATAGTAACTAACTACAATTTAACTATATTAA